>OZ004643.1:7800000-8060610 GCA_963924495.1 Nemapogon koenigi
ATATTCTCTTAATATTTGGAAATCGACAAGAGATAATAATATTTTTAATAAGCAGTTACCTTTTTAGAGTAGATTAAATAGTTTACTATGTTAGAGCATGAAGTTCCTGTGGGGTTAGCATTTTTGACTCGAAATCCGTGTACTGTGTCTTTGCCCGATCCAGCAATTTTCTCGGACATTCTATTGTTGGACATTCTCGGGCCGGGCATTCCTTGGCTGTTTTAGCGTACAAGTTGAAACGAAAGATGACGCCATCCTATATATGATAACCCAGTGGATCGTTTGAGAAGATATGCCTTATTTGTTTAAAAAAAGTTCTATGAACTCTGTGCTTTTTCTGAAAACTAAAAAAACTACTGAGTAGAGAACAAAATATTCAATATTAGAAATAAATGTATAAAAAACATGCTTACCTTTACTTTACATATATTCAAAAATTATAATTTTGCTAGCAGTTGCCCACGACTTCGTACGCATACCCATTTCAACCCTAAGGGTGATTTTCGAAAAATCCTTTTTCATATTAAGTTAGTAAGTGCCACGACAATTCTATATATGAAGTAATTTCAGAAACAAAAAGTATTTGTCACATTCAGTAAGTTCTCATGTGGAAACTTGATTTTATCCTGCTCTGTCGATTTTCTCAAGTTTTAGTTTGCATTGCTATATTTTAAGGAACCCAAACTTTTTTAAAAGCTTTATAACAAAAAAGAATATTCGAAATCGGTCCAGTAAGGTTCCTATTTAATTTCTTACAAAAAACCAAACTCACACGCTTTCTTTATAATATTAGTAACTCGATAATTTAAGGCAATTAAGTAGATACCTAATTCATATTGTGAAAATACACTCGCTGTGGCATTCATATGGAATGCACATGCACAATGATATATAATTGAAATATTTGAGCTGCAGGAAATGTGTGAAGTGGTATGAACTATAAAAGACATTCCATAGAGGCAAGTGGTGAAATATTTTTATTATTCCAGCTTAGAGAAATACTAGAGACCGCCCCGTCTCCACACGGGTAGATTTATATATTGATATATTGTTATTTATATATTGATGTGTGTGTGTGTGTGTGTGTGTTTATTAGAATTGTAATTTTATGAACTATTTGATGATCTTGTCATGATAAATTAAATGGACTGCAGATTTTATGTCTTTACTCTCTATTTACTGCATACTCACGAGACTAATTAAAATTTCGTCGCAATCACAATAATTACGTCTTGATGACACGTACTTGGTTAAATCGATATTTTTTTTTAATTTCACTATTCCTGAAACGAAACGTGTTATCGGTCCAAGGGAACCCAGTGGAAGACAGACTGATGTTCCTCGTTTAGCTGACAACATTTTTGAGGCGGTACTTTTTTCCCGGGATAAATAGTAGCATATTTCACTCTCCTATCTCTGTGAACAAAATCACGTCGCGTCGATCCGTTGCACCAATTTGGCGTAAAACAAGGACAAACTATATAATCAAGTTGCCAGTACGATTCGCGCGCTGAGGGTTCAGTACCATTATTTCGGATTTTCGTTTAAGTTGTTATGTAAACTATAACAAAAGCCCTATATTCCATATTTTTTTTCAAAATTTTAGATCATTAGTTTCGGAGATAAGGGATGGGAATGGTCAATTTTCGTATATTTTCTTTAATATAATTTAAATTTTTTTTTTATTTAATTTTTTCCCCAAAGTTAACTCCCAAAATATAAATTCGATTATTTAAGCTATACGTCCGTGAAAAAGAGGAGCACCATTACGGTCTCTGTACATTAAGGCTCGACCAGAAACAATGGCAACAAACTCCACATTTAGCGAGTTATCCACATTAAACAGGACAGGTATCAAGCCTGTCGTTACATTTAATGGGCCAAAGAGATGTATTTTCTTAATTAGATTGTAATTTAAGAAGTAAAACTTCTTTAGCTTAAATTATCTATTAAAAAATAACAATTAGAAAGAGACACCTTATTACGTTTAACGTGTAACGAAAAATTTTCTCTACTCTGCCTAGTTTAACTTTAAAAAAAATCCGTCCGGATATCGAATCCAGTATGACCAGGTCAAAGACCGCTAGGCCACAGAGAAAAGAGAAATATAATTACACGTTCTAATATATTAGGAAACGGTTCGCATCGGGAACACATTAAAGTCGCGTTTAACATCGCAGGTGATGAAAACATAAGGCAAATACATCAGCAACGATTCTAAATATAAGGCGGGTCTGTTCTCTGTAAGCATTAGTCTGGCTAAAATGTCTTTTGGGTTTTTAGAAGACTATTACTTGACGGTTTCGACTTCACGCAATTGTGTAATGAAAACAAAGGATTTGATAATGAAAAAAAAATGGCCAAGAGCGAGTCCAACTCGCGTGGAAAGGGTTCCATACCATTCTAACGTGAGAACTTTAAGAGGATCGTGTAGCTCAGCGTACGCAGCGAAATAGGTATTTAGAAAATCATATTCTGTCTCAAGCGCGCTCTTCCCACGGGCATCAGTGCGACAGATAATACTGCAGCTCGTGAGTGTTCGTAGGTATGTTCTTCGTTGAAAATTGCGTTTTGTGGGAAAACGATTTACACCTACTAAACTATAACGAAACCTTATAATTTTGGTGTCAAACGTTTTAGCAGATTATAATCTACGTACGTACGTTTTTGATATTTGATATTTTGCTTTGTTTCTCAAATACAGACGGTTTATTACGAGCAAGTTATGAACCAAAAAAAACCGAGATTTGAGGGGCTTATAACTTTTGACCTATTACGAATTTTGAAAAAAGGAAAAAATACGTACGTAGTTTTTCATTATGTCAGTAACATATTACAAAATCGTTAAAATTAAATGATATTTAGGGGTAGTAAAACGTTTTCTCCGTTTGTATGGACATGGACGCGGTACACTACACTCTTAAGACAATATTTTTATTTAGGTTTTCTTGTAAACTATTTTTTTGATATAATAAAAATGCATTTTAAAATTATAAAAAAATCTTATAACGAACCCTTTCATTTTATATGTCACATGATGCACTTAAAAACATTTTTTTTAAACTTTTTCATTTTCCCCTAAAATTAACTCCCAAATAGACATTCGATTATATACGCTCCGTGATTGGGTCATCAAACTCTACATATGTACCAAATTTCAACTTTTTTCGTCCAGTAGATTCGGAGAAAATAAGCTGTGACAGACGGACAGACAGACACAAAATACTCTAATAAAATATATTATATGAATTTGTAGGTCTAAGTATATCTATAGGCTAATTAAGTTGTGCCTGAAAAAAAAGTTTATCGATATTTTATTGTCCAAATTATAACATTAGTAGGAATTCTTATGTAAATATTTATAAGCCTATCAAAATTATTACAACAACCAATTCTTAATAATATTAGACACTTATTAAACATAAATAATTTCAACCCAGGAAGACATTAAGAACTAAATGTATTACTAAAAAAGTTTTAGACAGATTATCAAGAATTATGCCGCAAGAGCTCGTAAAACGTTCGCCGCAAGTGAGAAGAGGCCACCTACAAACCAAATTATGAAATAAATCTCTTTGTGTCATTGTAACATATGGATTCTTAAGAATTCAGAAAAACTGTGACACTGAAAATTTTCTTTAAAAATATTTTCGTGTACAATGTATATTGGTCTGACGCAGAACACCATAATTTATGATAGTTATAGTTGATTTTGAATTATTTTGGCATCTTATCAAGTTCATTATCACTGTCAAGAACATTTTAATATGATATTGAATTTTATTTTAAAGTCGTTACCTAAGTATACCCACTAAAAGTTTCAACAAAAATAATGAGGAACGCTTTATTCTTCACGCGCGTCTTACGGCTCCCGAAACCGGGTTATCGGTACCCAGCGAAAGACCAAGTCTCCCCTCTTTTAGCCGATAATATTTGTAACCTAACTAGTGTTATGTACTTACATAAGTTTTTAATTATAAAAAACCCATTGCTACATGGCCGTACGTAGAGCCCTAGTCCGCCAGTAGTAATCCGTAGTAACCAGATGCCTTAACTACTCGGCCACTCGAAATAACTGCAAAAATTTTCTTAGAGGTAGGTATATGAAAAGTAGAGTGATCACTCAGCCGATTTTTTCCTCGAGTGGCGTACTTTGAATCCCTCATTGTGCTCCAGGAAAAATTTGCGCCCTCGCTGTAAAATATTATTTTAACCTCTCCAGCACGAAAAGGGCGCTTTGCTGTGTAAAAACAGCGATTGCTTTGCCCTTTTCGTGCTGGAGAGGTGAAAATAACTATTTTCTCCCTTATGATACATACATCCTAGCAGTAATCATAGGTTACGTAAACGTAGTTAATTCTTGGCAAAGGGCTCTATTACGTATTTTTTCAAAATTGTATCACTAAATTATATTTTTAAAACTAAAATAAACAAAAAATGTGCCATGTTGAATATAAAGGACAGTTCCCTTGAGATGTATAAACGCATGACATATTTAACAAGTAAAATAACAAACATCAACTTGCTATGTTTACTTACTCTACAAACACCAGTCAATTCACAGAAGCTTTAGTAACAAAATGAAAGCAAAATTATAATTTCCCGTCAATTTATTTACTGAAATTGTGTAAATATATTCCCGTCAGGAAGTTTATATTTGTAAAAATTACAGTCTGTTGTTCAATATTTTGTAGGTATTTTTTTTGTTTATATTTATCTCAGAGTTTTGACTTTCCGCTTGGAATTTTTGCTAAAATACTATAATTAGGTATATTCAAGTTATATTTTGCCATAAGTTAAGGTTTTAATTATGTGAAGATCGTTATAGTTGGAGAACATATTTGTTTCTTTATGACACACACAATTATATCTATACTAATATATAAAGAGGTAAAATTTGTTTTTTGTATTTTTATTTGTACGGAATGAACTCAAAAACTACTAAACCGATTCTAAAATTACTTTCACTAATAAAAAGCTACAATATCCCCGAGTGACATATTATGCTATATTTTATATTGTTCTAATATATCCAAGAGCGGAGCCGGGGGCGGAAAGGTTGTAAGTTTCATCCGATTTCAAAAATTCTTTCACAAATATTTAGAATGGACTTTCAGGGTAGATATGTACAATTATTATTATGTTATTATATGATATGCTATATATTATCCCGTTAAAGTAAAAGGGCTTTTCGTGAAGAACTATTTTGTATGACGTAATAAAGCGCTTACAAAATATAACAACATCACCAACCATTGCCATTTTCTTTCTCAGGCGTTACGGGATATTCTATTTCCACACGGGTGAAACCGCGGGCAAAAGGTAGTATTCATTAAAGTTAAAGCTTCACATCTTCTCTAAGCGAGAACGAAAAGTCGATTATGAAATATAATATTTAAATAAATCCTTTGTTACAGGTTTTAAACATGGAGACCGATAAAATGTCCACTGCTTCATCAGTGGGTGCAGCTGAAAGAAGACCTCTACTGCATGCGTTAGTCATTGAACGACGAATACTGTTCGGTTGTACAATATTTGTTGGGTTATCCACTTTTCTGTGGATAATAGCTGTGTGTACTGAAAAATGGGTCCATATAGAAGGAGGGAATGGTTAGTATCAATTTTCATCTATGAAATCAAACAATTGTTAGAATTATAAATATTCGTCCTCGACCACGCTTACTCCTCTGTCTGTCTGTCTGTCTGTCTGTAATGCAAAACTAATGAACATATTTTGTTGCGGTTTTCACTATTATTCTTCTTCTTAGTCGTGGTGCTCTTGACAGAGCAGTCGTGGTCAATCATGGCAGTCCACAGCGCGACGCACCTTGTATTGACTCGTCATGGTTAACTTTCTTGGGAAGAATAGTGCAGTGGTTTCCCCTTGCCTTCTGTACCAGACATTTTGAGGCTATTTAGGTCTTCAGGCTCGCTGTAGCCTCTTTTAGCCCGTTTCCTAGCTAGGTGTACCATATACCATTGCTTGGTCGCCAGAGCCTCGTTTGTTGTCTAAGAGTACGAAGCGTGCAGGTGAGGATGACATTTGGGATCGGATAGATCTTATTCCGTTCTCGCTGTCTCTATGCTGTCTAATGCGTTAGAGACATAACAAAATCATGTAGGAAAGATTTGTGTACAAATACCATCGGCTAAACGAGGAAGACTTGGTCTTCCGCTGGGTACCCTGAAACCGTGACGCCGTTTCGGGAGCTGTAAGGCAACCCGTGAAGAAAGAAAAAAATATTTTGTGGTAGCATATTATGTCTATTTCTAATAGATAAATAGTTTTTAGCGTAATGTACTTAAATTAAAATTGTTTTCATGTTTCTCATGACAGTTATTATCTCAGGTATATTTTGACACACTTCTCACTAGAGAACGACAACAAAAATATAGACATCACATCCATGACCCTTAGATAATCTCATTCATGGCCCTTTCTGTTGTGGCATTTTTAGATCGAAATGCTTCTTACAGTTAGTACAGAGTGCGCCAAATAATTTGAGCCAGATTGAGAGTTAAAGTGGGGAGGATATATCTATATTTCTATCTATCTTCACGCTTTCTATGCAAATCGTCTTGGTAGGCAAGACAATCGAATGGCATTTGCTATGCTACGATTCTGACATACCTCTTTCGCTTCTTTTATATTCATCATACCTCGGCGATTGCCTTCGATTAATATTTTTTATAATTATGTTCAATAAGAATACACCTAGGTCGTCCTCTGCCAGCATTTTCTTTCACTTCTACAATATAAACCTTTTTAATGAATCTTACATCCTTCATTTTTTCAACGTGTCCAAAAAAGCGTACACTACTTTTCTTCATTTTAGTCACGACATCATCTTTCACTCGGCATTCTTCTCTAATGATATTGTTCCGGATCCGGTTTTAATGCGCTTTATATCACACATTCTACGTAACTTTATTTAGTATTAGATTTTAATTTAAAAACACCCTGGTGCGTGGTATAAAATTCGTGGTTTGTAAATCCACACTCTCGATCATAGACGCATTATTTCAAAATTATATAGGTACCTTACAGCAGACATATTTACATCTAATACATACATTTCTTAAAATATGTAAAAGCTGAATCACCAAATTTTTCAACAAATGAAATAATTTGGCAACAGTTCTGTTTTTTTTAAATAATAGAAATTCGAGTTGGCTTACTTCAGTGAGATTTTTCTTCGTTATTTAAAAAAAAATGCAAAGAAACAAATCTTAATTTTGTAGCAACTGAGTAATTCAAACTAATATTTTTAAAATGCAGATTATCAAATCATCTTTCGTTGATAATGTTTAAATACTATAAATATGAAAGATGATGTTGTGACTAAAATGAAACTTTGGACACGTTGAAAGAATGAAGGACTAAAAAGGATTATATAATGAAAAGGAATGCTGGCAGAGGACGACCTAGGTCTACTTTTATTGAACGTATAAAAATTGATTATAGACAATGTTAAAAGTACTATACACAATCGCCAAGCATGTATGACAGGTATGATAGGTATGATTAATATAAAAAAAGCGGAAGAGGTGGCCATCGTAGCAAATGGCATTCGATTGTCACTGGCTATCCCTCCTGGGATGATATTAGGCGTGATGATAGATATTGGTCATCAATTCAAATAACGCAACTGGCCACGTATAGGTAGCCGTATTGTGGTGAGTACCCTGGGGACCAAAACACGGGTTTGTATACCTACAGATCATAAGGTAAAAGTAGATTGTTATTTCTTCGGACATTTTCAATGCGTTTTTTTATACTAAAATGTAGTAAAGGGCCACAATGGTATCGTCGACGTCACGTTTACGTCCCGTCACGTGTAATTACTCCAAATCGTATTGGGAACGGTCGCATGCGTAACGAACATAAAGCTAAAAATATTAGTTTCGTGTTCTATTTTAGAGTTATTTTATATTCAATTTTATCTCATCGAATAGTAAGTGGTATTTAGGTACGGGCGTCTCTACTAAAACCGCCACTTAATAGTTTTCATAGCGTTTCTAATTTTAATATGTACCTAATGAGCTTTTATAAAACACTAGCGACCCAACCCGGCTTCGACCGTAGAATGCTCACCCGAGCCCGTTGATACAATTCGCCGAATAAGGATCATTGACATTATTTGTTACTGCTCCGCTCCCAAAGGATGTAGCGTGATGTTATTTAGCCTATATCCTTCCTCGTGAACCACTCTATCTAATGAGACCAACAGTAATAAAATCGGTCTAGTAGTTTTTGAGTCCATGGAATACGAACAAACAAACAAATATTAATTTTTATTTAAAAGATTAAGGGTCCTATACTGGGAATTTGTATGGAGATATTACTATTCCCAATTTCTCTGTAAATACTCCACCTGTGTCAATTTAATTTAGCATATAGTTACTTATTCAATATATCTAAGTGAAATAGTCGTTATTTTTTCAATTGATTTTGTTTAATAGGAAATATGGGTGGTAGAATAAAGGATTATTCTGCCCCTTCTGTCTCTTTCATAATCTATCTCAAAACTCTAAATTTTTTTTAAAGCGCTCTTATACCATTATTCTTTAATTATATATATCGCTTTTTTTTTGTAGCTTATTGAAAATTCAAAAAAAATATATTTTATGATTTTTTAATTTGGCAAAAATAATAAAATAATTATTATTTTAAATTTTCAATAAGCTACCAAAAAATTCGACATATATAATTGAAGGGTAATGGTATAACAGCGCTTTTAAAAAAATTTAGAGTTTTGTGATAGATTATGAAAGAGACAGCAGGGGCAAAGTTAAACTACCCATATTTCCTATTCAATAAAACCCATTGAAAAAATAAGAGCTATTTCACTTAGATATATTCAATAAGTAACTATATGGTAAATTACAGTGACACAGGTGGATTATTTACAGAGAAATTGGGAATAGTTTATCCCAGAAAAATTCCCAGTATAGGACCCTTAAGTTTCGGGTCAAAAGCATCCTTTAATTGTTACTTGAGGCACGAAGGCCACCACTTCTTTAATCGGCGTATTGTGCATCGGAGACTTTAAAGATCGTAAAGTAGAAAATGGCATTGTTTAATGTTTTGACATAAAAATTGCTATCACTTCACAGTAAAGTTTACAGGAAAGAGTAAACTAATGTTAAATTTTTCTTTTAATTTAAGTATATCGATATTTTGAAGTTTTTCGAAGATTTGCCAGGTCAAAAATTGCATTGTCTGTTTCAAAGTAAATTTGGAAATTGGGACAAAATAGTCCCCCCGTACCAACAGCCATGTGACATATGCCATATATTTATGTTGGTGGGAAGGACCCTTTCATGAACATTTTACATTTTTGGGGTAACTGATACTAGATCTTGAAAGTTATTTCAACTTTTCATTGTAGCATATCACATATTTGTTGATGCACGATACCTCTTTTCACGGACATTTTTATATTTAGGTAAAGCTTTTGACGTCGATACTTACCCGATTGGTTTTGGCTTAAATATGAAACTAGATTGGAGCGCGGTATTTCTTTTTATGGACAGTTTTAAATAAAAACTTTTGACCTCAATTCTACAGAAACCCCATCGATTTTGGGGTAAGCGATACTATGTAAGCACTAAAACATGACATACATGTGTCACATGTCTGTTGGTAAGTGGGACCAACCTTCATACATTTTTGCCCATGGTCCTTTGTCAGAACTTGACTTTTACTATTATTAAAATGGTAATAGAATAACAATTTCAGAGAGTACCCATAGGAAGACAATAGGTATTCCTCATTTAGCCTGTATTTGAAGCTGGTTGTGACTAGTCCTGTCCATTGCAGCCTTGATTATGAAGAGTTTTGTGATGTTGAGAGATTTGATGAAACCAACATTATTCTTCTTCTTCTTCTTTCTTCACGGGTTACAGTTGCCGGTCCCAGGGTTCCCAGCGGAAGACAGTCTTCCTCATTTAGCCGATTTTTAAAGCTATACCTAACATATGTACATGGAAATACCTCTTTGTACGGTTTGTCGGATAATGCACATAGATTTTTTACTATAAATATGGTCGGATGTGGGGATCTTTTATTTATTTTATATTATTAACATATAATTACTCCTTCGTTACAATTTTAACAAACTATTTGTTTCCTTTCAGGTATATATCTCCAATTAACGAATCGTTATTTCATGTCAAGTGATTCCGGGGTATGGGAAATGTGTCGATACGTGTTTCAACCAGAAAATGTAACTATGAACACTTCAACTAATTCCACAAACACAACTGCTAGTCAAGTTCAAAAACCTCAAGACGTAACAGGGCTCAAGGGAAATTATACCACAAGTAAGTGATGTTTATATACTAATATTCTTGACGCCAAAGGCATGCAAAGGGTGAAGTTTAAAGGGATGGTATGGACGAATTAACTCTGATAGAAATTTAAATTTTCATGTAATTTCATAATTAATCAATCCACGTTAATGAAAAAAAAACCGGCGAATGAGATAGTATTCCGAGATAAAAGTAGTTTAGTCATCACGAGGTCTTCCAAGTCTCTAAATTTTCAAAATATGCATTATCATCCATGCATGACAAGTTTCTATAAAACACCTACCAACATAATATTATTACATAATCTTACTCTATGGTGCCCGGTTTTTGGTGAGTGGGTTAAATATTGCTCTAAATGAGCATGTTTTAATATTATGTTCAAAGTAAAAGAAGCAAAATGTTTTTAAAATCTGTCACGTCCAGAGCTTGTTGACACGGCAAATGACACGGTTTACACAAACTCATCTCGGCAAGCGATATTATCTTTATTATAATTGTAAACATAAATTTACAACTAGCAAAACGTGGACACTGTTACTGGTGTCTCTGGCCACACCCCAAAGTATAAAGGCCGTGAAGGTGTGTTCGTTTGTTGTAAACATTGTAGTATAAATATCGAGATATAACCCACTAAAATCCTATGCTAAATGCTGCTGGGGATTCATGTTAGTTCATGACCTTACAATCCAATTCGTTGATCAGATTATTGAGTGACTTATACAATGCACAGTAGTTTATTCAAGAAAGCAAGTGCATGGAATTAGAACCTATTTACTTCCTTCTTGTATTTGTAGACGCCTTCTGTTTTCACTCAGTCATTCCCTCCATTAACTCTCGACGGCTTCCTCGGATACTCATTTATTTTTTCGTCAAGACTAAAAATATTATGTAACTAAACAAGCTGAACGCCTAAAATAACTAAGCTTGTCCAAAGACGCATGAAAAATATTTCTGTCGAATACCTAGGGTGAAAGTAAATGCAGATAAGGTCCGTTTTTCTAGACTTTTGTGTGTCTTTTTTATTTGTGTCTTTATTAAATAAGTTGTCCTTTAAAATTATTAAAAGACTGTCAATTATATCTATATATATAAAAATGAAACCCGTTTTCCGTTGTCACGACATAACATGAAAACGGCTTGACCGATTTGGCTGATTTTAGTCTTAAAATATTCATAGATATCCAGGGAAGGTTTAAAAGGTGAGACAATTCGAATAATTGCCGAAAAACCCCTAAAAACAGCCCTTTTCTTTTTCCCATAATAACAGAGTCAATTTGAACCATAGTGCTATTCAATAAAGTTCATTTTAAATTAAAAGCACTCATTGTTGTCTATGCAATGTAGATGTGTTCCTAATGTCACCGCACAAAGTTAAAATTCGCGTGCGTGTTGGTGAATCTAATGTCGCGTTCCGACACTCAACAAAAGTGATAATATCGCGAACGCGACCAAATTGAATGGTCACAAAATGTAATTTAAGTAATTTAATAGATCATTAGTAGTACTGATTTTCAAATTGGTCGGCTTCGCGAAACTTAATTTTGCCTAGGAGTAGGGGTAGGAGTAGAGGTAGGAGTAGGGGTAGGTGTAGGGGTAGGGTATGGTAGGGTAGGGTAGGGTAGGGTAGGGTAGGGTAGGGGGTAGGGGTAGGGTTAGAGGTAGGGGTAGGGTAGGGGTAGGAGTAGGGGTAGGAGTAGGGGTAGGGGTAGGAGTAGGGGTAGAAGTAGGGGTAGGTGTAGGGGTAGGGTAGGGTAGGGTAGGGTAGGGGTAGGGGTAGGGTAGGGTAGTGGGGTAGGGTAGGGGTAGGGTAGGGGTAGGGGTAGGGGTAGGGGTAGGGGTAGGGGTAGGGGTAGGGGTAGGGGTAGGGGTAGGGTAGGGGTAGGGGTAGGAGTAGTGCAGGCAAGCCAACGTTTGGGCAGGACAACGTCTGCCGGGTCCGCTAGTATATATATATATAGTCAGTAATTAACATGTTTACCTTATTTGTAGAACTAATAATCATATTTTAAAACGGTTATTTAAAAATTAACAATAAAAAGACAAGCAAAGCAAGCAAAATATGGCACAAAAACGGACTTTAAATTATTTGAACACCAGAGAAATACGTTATCAAAAAATCTTCATGTAATTTGTAATATAAAAAATAAGTACTTACTGCCTTTTATGGCAAACAAACTCAGCGTCTGAAAAGTTTCTATTCTTTGTATTCCAAATATTCTAATAAAAAATTAATCGCAATTTAGATTAAATCGCAATGACTCAAGAGGGTTGAGCATAACCAGATCCATATAAAAATATTTAAACTTTAAATAAAAAAAAACTTAGGTATTTGTTAACTTTCAGCGCAAGTCTACACTACACGAACGGACCTAACTCCAATTATAATTTAAACGTTTCTCTAGAAGCCAAAATTTAATTAAAGTACTTCGCTAGACATACCTACCTCTATTGATTTCATATACTGAGTAGCAATAAAGTGGGGTGAACACTCCCTTTAATTGTAAATTCCATCCACGTCTCACACGCGCTTCATTTATAACGTAAATGGGAATATTTCATAAATAGAAAAGTAGGTAGGTACTTACTTAAATCAAAAGAAACACAAGTTTTATTTTTAACCGACTTCGAAAAAAAAAAGAAGGAGAAGGTTCTCAATTCGGACCGTATTATTTTTTATTTTTTTGTATGTATGTACATCGATTACTCCGCCAGTTGTGAACCGATTTTGATGGTTTCTTTTTTAATCGACAGATAATTCTTCCGGATTGGTCCCATTTTTATCTCATAAAAATTGGTTCTTTAGTTTTTCAGAAATTTTGAAAAAACTGACCTTATAAGTAAATTTTTCGTAATATCTCGATGAAATATGTACCGACTTTGACGACTTATTTTTTTAAGGATATAATAATTTCTTGACATTATCTCACAGTCATATGACGAAAATCGGTTTAGTAATTTTTCAGAAATTCAGTAATTTGTCTCTGTTTACTGCTGAAAATTATATCAGAGAAAAGCCTTAGCAACGGTTGCTATTGACACGAAGTTGTCAATTTTCGTATCGACGGTGGTCTAGCGGCTAAAGGTATGGGATGCAGCGCAGGGTGCACATTGCTCGAGGTTCAAATCCTATCCACCGCAGTTTTTTTTTTAATTTTCCATCATTTTTTTTTTTAGTTGCGTTATTATTTATTTCTTTATTTCTTTATTTATTGCAACAAAATCACTTAAAAGGGAAAAATAAACCTTTTAAAAAAAAGTGTACCGACTTCAAAAATTTGCACTGAAAAGTAAGAAATAATAAAAATTTCGTCGTAGAATTTTAAATAATTTAGTACCCAAATTTCGTCGTAGAATTAGAAATAATTTAGTACCCAAATTCACTAATCTAGATAATTCATTAGGAACCTATGATCATCAGTACAAACACAGATAATATTGAACAGATCTTTATGTCCCTAGATGTTTACTTAATTTTGTATCCTAATTTGGCACCAACCGTCTTCAAATTCTACGACGAAATTTTTATTATTTCTTACTTTTCAGTGCAAATTTTTGAAGTCGGTACACTTTTTTTTAAAAGGTTTATATAACAGGGTTTTGTTTCGTTTGGGTTTAAAAAAGCATATTTTTTTGTATTTCAACAATACAATTATTTACTTATTGGTTTTGAATGGACCCAAAATTTTTCAAAACACATTATTAGGACATTGATTAATAGGACATAATTATCACGGTCGGAGCATGGTCGGCGGGAGCATCCTGCCAACCGATTATCGGCTTATTGTTACTGTGACCTCTGTAATACTTGACATTGGCGGAATCATTAAAAGCCTGATAGAGCCATTTTGAAAAAAAATAGAATAGAATTTGAGTGCTGCTATCTTAATTTCTTCAAAATGTTTATATGCCTCAGTGAGGCACTTGTTTTTAAAATTGCAAAATAGATGTGACAGAATAGGAACAATCGAACGGACGGACATGAAGAAATTGTAAGGGTTCCGTTTCTGCGATTTTGATAATGGAACTTTAAAAATGACCATCAAATGGGCATTCATTCTTAATGTTCTCAGCGGGGTGTTGCCCCGCTGTTTAAATTTCTTGAATTACAAACTAAAACACTTCTGAAGATCAAAGACATTCAGCCATTTTCATTGTCACGACAAACATTTCTGTCACTGTTGATTCGAAGAGATATTGAATTACTGGAGTGACAGACTATTTCGGAGCTAATGGGTGCATTCCGTACGAGACTTGATGTCGTTTATGTGTTATATAAAGAAAATAAACAAATAAAACTTTTTCCAATAAAGTTAATCTTTTTGGAGTAAATTCAAATTGAACTTAAGGCGACGCATAACAGCGCAATGAACTCAGTTTTACGCGTGACTTAATTTGTCTCTATCTCTTTAGAAAGATGTAAGCGAGATGGAATTCTATTAAAATCGATAAATAAAAATAATACACGAAAAATTGATGACCTTCAGGGCTTCATAAAACTTATTTAAAAGTTTATATTATATTAAATTCGAACTCAAGAAATATAGTTATTGCGTGATTTACATATATCTGCAGCATGTAATTAGCATGGGACAAACGTTATGAAGGGAGTTCTTAATTAACTTTATTTAAGTTGCACGCACAGTCAACATCATCAGTCACTCCCTCATTGTAACATGTGGATAAAAACTCCAAAAGAAATAAGGATTAAAAAAAACTTTATTTCATAAAACTATGTAGGTATATTATTTTAAAAAAGGGTCGACTGGAATTGGGCATTGTAAAAGGTGTTCTATGTTCAAACAAAAACTGGTGTGTCCCATACAAAGGTTTCATGATTTGCTAGCAAAGGCATAAATTTAATCATCAGAAGTCAAGTCATATAGTTTACACTTTTACAGCATGTTCAAAGCACGTAGACTACGAAGCGCGTAACTTTTGGATTCAGCTAAATTTCTACAAAAAATAAACACATCGCTCAGACCATCCCACACAATAAGATTTATATTCACCGACAAAAATACCTCACTGGTTTTCTAAGTCGTTATCCACAAGAATTTACTGCAAGATGTTGTATTGAGTAAACAAATAATTAATACTATTTAGTTTTATATTAGTAGGTACAGGCAAGGCTGCCTCTCATTTAAATGCAGTTATCGGACACAATTTTTTTTATCGTCTGCATTTTTTGGAACGAAGTTCCTATCGCACGTACACTCCAGACACTAGGCGAAAAAAGTGCAAGACTTCAGCCGTCACGACACTTTTGCTATAGTACGTTACAGCCATGCATCTATATGCATGCACTATTGCAGTACACCTATATTCGTTGTTATGTGTGTGTTGAGTATGTCAATTTATAATAATGAATATTCCATAACTTATGAAAAAATACAACTTTATTCCTATTCCCTCATTTTTAGGCTCCGCTGTCTGTCCGTCCGTCTGTCACAGGGATGTCTCTTTTGAACCATCCTACAGAAATTTTCACAAAGTGTGTAATTACTACTGCCGTTATAATAACGCCTTTCCAGCCACTTTCTTTGCATATTCTTTTTAATCTACCTCTATTTCTTTTATTAATTGGCCCTGACCAAGTAATAACTTTGTTTGTCAATTTGTATTTGTTTAAACGCGCCACGTGAACGCCCATTTCCATTTTAATTTCTTACAATGCTCTAAAGCATCTATAACATTCGTTGTGTTTCTAATGTCAGTATTTATCTTCTTATCTCTTCTTTTTACATTCAAAATACTTCGATCCATCGCTCTTTGGCATACGTATTTTGTTTGTTATATTTTTATTATATATTCAAGTTCTACAGCCATACGAGAGACATGGGAGTATGCAGGAATCTGGAACTATTTTCTTAAATATAATAGGCAATTTCGATTTTAGCATCTCCTTATAGCACCAAAATTTGTTCCAGGTATGGTTTATCCTTCTGTTTAAGAGTCCTATATCCAAAATTTGTATGGGGATAAACTATTGCTAATTTCTCTGTAAATAATTCACCTGTGTCACTGTAATTTAGCATATAGTTACTTATTCAATGAAATAGCCGTTATATTTTCAATTGGTTTTATTGAATAGGAAATATGAGTGGTAAAATAAAGGATTATTATATATTACATGTTCTATATTTACCAGCTCATAGGTTCAATTTTATTTTATCCTGATACATAATAATCTTATATCCTTGAACAAGTTTCAATAGCATGTAATAAACCTTATCAATGTTCCGATACAACATCCACAAGCAATTTGCGCTACGCTCGTATATATTATCTGATGGCTTCATATTTTATCATATTTATTGCATTTTATGCATCAACTACTTGTGTAGATTCAACCCATGAGTTCACTGATATTATTTATCTATCTATCATCACGACTTTCATCCCAAGAGGGGCAAAAAATATCCAATTCAAAAATTACATAATCTTCACATACCGAATTTTCGTGAGATCTGGATTCATACAAACTCACACATATAAATAAAATTATTCCAAACGCGTATGCTATAAAACTCGGCCAGTCTACGTGACATTTTAACTTCAGTGGTAAACATGAGACACTAAACAACTTTTTTGTTCCTAGTTTCGCTAGCCTGCGCGCTCATTGGTCAAATCAAATATTATCTTGATCTGATATTAAAAATCCTACGAAATTAAAGGACGAACAAGTATAACTCTCGCCATCGTCTTATTTTAAGATTTTTTACTGTGCACCGATTGGCAAAGAGCTCAAGTCATTTGGCAAGTTATACTACTAAGTACGATATATTATTTGAACTACTTAAAAGTCTAACTAATTGTCTTTAAAAATAAAGTTCTTCAAATGGTTTTTTTTTAAATAAAAACTTATGTACATGCTCTGACAAACCACACGAGGCTTTTCCATCTAAATATACCGTAACAGAACTAGCCACTTGTTAGGATAGCCCTACAATTATCATCGACTAAACGAGAGAGACTTAGTCTTCCGCTAGGTACCCTGGGGTAAAAATAAAGTTAAGAGCTAATAACTCTTGTTACAGGATGTACCAGCTTCTTGACCCAGCCAACCGTCGTCAACGGGAAATTTTCCGACCCAGCATACAATGGTGACGTTGCCAGTAAGTAAATACTCTTGTATTATAACATACTAGGATTTTTCCACAGCTCCGCTCCTATAATTAAATGAATAAAATGTAGTTAGTTGTGTCTTTCTCTTTCATCATTATATGACAACTTTGTGAGAATATGATAAAAGATGTGTTCAACAATAATTATTAGTAGATTTGTGTATCTATAGTCCTTGTTTATGTCACATATAAAATATACGTACTAAAACTTACCCATGTATGTTATTCAAGCGTTAACAACTGCAATGGATTTCCTTGAATTGTTGATGACATTTCTTCTTGATTTAATCACTGGAGTTTCAGGGTTCAATCCTCACTTTAGCAAAAAATTAAGCATCGTATCTGGGGTAGGTAGTTAGCATGATACATCTACAAAGAAATAGCTAAAATATTGATAGAGGTGTCCCACAGTCAAAGGACTGGCTTGTATTTAGCTCAAACACGGTAGCACCTTAATTTACGCACTCTCCCAGAAAGTAGAGATCTGAATGTTTTTTTTATTTCTAGTCTTGTAGGTATATAATTTTATGTTCGATTATTCTGTTTAATATGGGCATGGACATTCACATTTTACAGGACTCCCATAAAATTAAATATTTCTAAAAATAGCTATCTTGCAACAAGTGTCTGGGCGAGGCATACCTGAACAACTACTTTATTTTCAGATTACGTTAGAACTATGGTTTCGTTTGCCATTATCAGCCTGTTTGTAATGACAATGGGGTGCGGATTTTCTATCTACACGTTCAGGAACCCGCGTTACATGTTCAAGAGATTGGCTGCTGGGATACATTTTATAAGCAGTAAGTACTATATCTATAATTTGACAAATTGTTTAGTAGTTATATTCAGACAGATAGTTCATTGGTTCGATATCCAGTTTAAGCAAAATTTTTTTTTCCAAGGGTTGCGTTACAGCTCCCAAAACCATGTTACGGTTCTAGGGTACCCAGTAGCCGATGGTATTTGTGAGGCTAAACCTTACTAGTTCTGTTGAGGTATATGTGCATAAGTTTTTAATGAAAAAAACCCATTGGTACATGGCCGGGATCAGTATGTATAAGTTTTTGTTTTGTAACTGATGAGTTTAGGTCATAGAATGTTACAAAATGGAATTTCAGAATTATTAGTTCGAGTACGAATTTCAGTTCCCATTTGTTCCATTTTTCAATTGTGTGACAGGATTTTAACAAAGATACGGGAAAAATATTTCAAACACACTATGTACAAAATTCTGAAGTTGAGTTGTAGAGTGCAAAATAGGGTTTTGTTAGTTAGTAAGGAAGTAAGTAAAGTTTAGATTTTCTCTACAATAAATTTCATGACTAAAAGCTTACTCCTCAATATTAATATTATTGCAAAGTTTATTGGTTTATTTTACACACTAAGTTTACTACTTCCGAATACTTCGACAACATTGTAACAGCTGCTTACTCAAAATTGTTATTTTAAAAATAACAAACTTACAGTAGGTAGAGTAGAAAATTGAAAATCAGGAATTATTTTTAATAAATATTTCTAAAGAAATAGACAAACTAAGTGATTTTGGTAAGTGATTAGAAAAACCATTTTCCAAAATAATCCGGTTAAATAGAGTTAAAATATTCCAGTTATAATATTAAACATAACAAGAGTGGTAATTTGCACTTGGGATAGAACTTAACAGCAATTTTTTGTACCTTCATGATAGTTTTCCTCATTTTTCCGATGACACCCTTAAGGGTCCTATATTGGGAATTTTTCTGGGATAAACTATTCCCAATTTCTCTGTAAATAATCCACCTGTGTCACTGTAATTTAGCATATAGTTACTTATTGAATATATCTAATTGAAATCGCTCTTACTTTTTCAATGGGTTTTATTGAATAGGAAATATGGGTATTTTAACTTTGCCCCTGCTGTCTCTTTCATAATCTATCACAAAATTCCAAAATTTTTTAAAAGCGCTGTTATACCATTACCCTTCAATTATATATGTCGAATTTTTTGGTACCTTATTGAAAATTTAAAAGAATAATGGTATAAGAGCGCTTTAAAAAAAATTTAGAGTTTTGTGATAGATTATGAAAGAGACAGAAGGGGCAGAATAATCCTTTATTCTACCACCCATATTTCCTATTAAATAAAAGCAATTGAAAAAATAACGACTATTTCACTTAGATATATTGAATAAGTAACTATATGCTAAATTACAGTAACACAGGTGGAGTATTTACAGAGAAATTGGGAATAGTAATATCTCCATACAAATTCCCAGTATAACTACCTTACCCAGTTCTGGTGACGTATTTTCCTATTTAAAAACAGTTTATCGGGTTAAATATTGGTACATGGCCGATGTTGGGATGGAACCCGTATTGATCCACATGTCTTACCACTCTGCTATCGACGCTTTGTCATTGAATGAGGCTTGAACCAGAGATCTACAAGTTCAACACTACTCAGCTATTTTAAGGAATTCCAAAATTTATTCCGATTGAAGCAGCAATTTTTTTTTACAAAACTAATTTCTTGTAAATGTATGAAGGTAATTAAGGCCCAGACGCTTCTTGTTCTTTTTCTTGACATTCTAAATACAAAGTAATACAAAACGCCACTTTATCATCTTTTATCAAGTGTACATCTGCTTTAAATTCACCGTAGACGCACTGTTCCGGTAGTTCCAAATAGTTCATTATAAAACCCTCAATTGTATGTATTCCCTTAAAAAAGAAATAAGTTATTATATTAAACTTTCTATGCTTGCAAACATAGGTACAGTAGGTACATTTTGTAACGATTGTTTTTACAATATTTATTGTTTAGTTTTTGACTATGTCAACTTTTTTATTGCTAACTATAAAACAATTTTAAGAGACGCTGTAAAATTGTATTACCCTGCAATATAGGCAATGTGATCATAAATTATGTAAGTACATAATAATAAAATTCACTAAGTTGATAATTAAAAACTTATTAATAAATAATTGTCGTTGAAAATATAGTTAGGTACTACCAACTCTATGTGCCACTTTCCTGATTTTTTAATTTTTTTATTCATGTCGTTTAAATTTATCTATCTAAAATATATTTTAATCTATATCTATCTTCTATCATCACGCCTTCTATCCCAAACGGGGTAGGCAGAGACAATCGAATGTCATTTGTTACGATCCTGACATACCTCTTTCGCTTCTTCTATATTTATCATATCTTTCGTACATGCTCGGCGATTGCGTGTACTTATATCGATGCGGTTTAAACATAATTTAAATGAAGGGGACACGGTTGACGACTGTAGGAGATCATATCTCGCCATATATTCACTTAATTAAAAGAAATATAAGGTAACGAAACCCTGATTATTAAAATTATTTGCTTACCAATGGAAATGGACACTCCGATGGTATTCCTGCTAAACCAGTAGCTTGTATAAAATTGTCATTAACATTCTCCTCGGCAAATTTACAGGCGCAGTCATCCTTAACTGTTTGTTGATGCTTGTATCCTCCATCACATAATTTGTATATTTCTATAAGTAACTGCAAAGTAATAGAAATGTTAGATTTATCTTCTTAGTACCTATCTTACATGCTGTGCTGGACTATCAAGAAGAAATATGAATAAAAGATGCAAACAAATAAAATGAAGATGCTGAGATGGACAGTTACTACGAAATGAGTACATCAGAGGCTCTTTCAAAGCCGATATCTATATGAGATAGTTGGGACATGTGATGAGGCAAGACGAAGACTTCGCCTTCAAAAAGTCTTTGGACATACCAAAAAATAAGAGGGGTAAATGCCTACCCCTCTTGGGATAAAAGGCGTGATGATAGATATACAAAGGATGGCCGCTTACCACGTGGTGGACAACTGTTGCTAAATATGTGGAACGAGTACAGCTAAACACGCAGACATAATTATCTTACCATGCTTACGAAATTACCACAGCGCAGCCATATCGTAAATAATGCTTAATTTCAGACCCTCTCAGAGTATAATACAAATTACAAGTATAAAAGTAATTTTGTTACTGTGATATCTAAATTGAAAAAGTTTTTACTTAAAGACTTAGAAATGACTGACACGCGAATTATCTAATATCACGATATGACGTTAATTCATTTCAAAGATTTCTTGATTAAAAAAGTTAATAATTTTAGAAACATACATACTTACACCAAAAGTACAGTCAAGCTCCTCCGGAAATACCATTTTTGCATTAAAAGTGTCGAGAGTTCTATTCATTTTTATACGTTCTACATCTGCTTGGATTTCAGATACGTCATGGTCTTCACAATTTTTAACATTATTAATCATCCACAGCCCTGGACCCTAAATAACGTTAGAATTTTTTATTCTCCTATTTTAAAAATATTCGACAATAATCCACTTGCTGAAGAACACGACAAGCCCATAACTTATGAAAAAAAAATAGTACATAGACACTCACCATATCCCTATTTGCTATTGTTAAAACAAATAAGTTTATGAAAAACATCCATGTTGCATTCATTATGGACTTCATAACGTTGTAACGGAACCTTCATCTAAATTGCAGTATTTATAGAAGTATGTGCATACTTCATGATCACAATAATATCTGATTGAACACGCTCTATGTTATGTTATAATATGTTTAAAAATATGAATATCGGATGTAGAAATACAATAAAATTCAGTAAACATTGATGAGTTAGGTACATCAATTACAAGGAATAGGTACACTAGATAATTTTATAGATAGACGAAAACTACTAAATTATGTAATATAAATACATAACAATATAAAAACCTTAAAATTAATCTAAACATTGAAAATAATGGAATAGTGGGAATAATTCTGGCTGCATTTCCCCCCTGAATCGCAAAGTACTTAGACCTCTTGTGTCCAGATAGATGAGAGATGATCAGTCAAGGGAATATATCTTTAATAAACTTTTGACATTTAAACACCACATACTTAGAGTTTCTACACCAAACGGCTCAAATTTGTAGTTTTCAATAAATAAAATATATTGAAATGAAGTTTTTGGAAAATTATAGGAGTAATAGTTTTAAATTTAAAAATATCAAACTTAATCAAACGATCAGAAGATTTTATGATAGCGAATTTATGTTATAAGGGCTTCAATCTAGTGCACTTTTTATCATATGATACAGCCACTGATAATCCTAGAGTAAACTAGGGAATCTTATGATTTTTTTGAAACTTACCGTTTATTCTTTATTTCATGACATTGACAAAATAACTTCTCAATTTTATACATTTCTCTTACAGCTTCCTGCACTTTTGTGGTCGTCCAGGTGATGATGTCTACTGTGGATTATATGATGAAAAATTTTAAATTTCTTTACCCAGAACGAGCTTATCATTAGTAAGTTGTTTTTTTCTCTACACTAACATTCAATCGTTAACATTTAACATTTTCAATGACTTAAAGTATTACTTCTTCAATCTAATCAAGGACATGTCAGGACTGATCTAAAGATTTTCTTCTTATAAATTGGTATTTTCCCTGTACATTTATTATGTCCTTATGTCAGTAAGATATTTAATACTGAAATACAATCCTAGTCATGTGGTAGTATCTTATTACTGAGGTTTTAATGGACAAGTAAACAGAAATATAATAATTAAATTGTAAACATTACTATCTTAAGAGTAATATGTACGAGTATAACAAAATTTAAATAAACAAGTCTGCTTTAGAGACAAGACTTTCATTTACACCGTATTTTAAATTCGTCAAGGAAAATTCTGAAAAAAATATCCGCAAACATTTTATTTTATCTGTTTTCCTTTCAGTTACAACGTCAGTTTCTTCCTTGCCTGGATTGTCGTCTTTATAAATTTCTGTGCCGCAGCTTCTTTCTTATGGTATTCGCGGAAAAGGAAAGGTGATAAGGCAGCGACCGATGAATTAGCAATGGCTGATGAACCCACCATCATTGGCCGATGACGGAATTGCCAAAATTTCTTCCATCCGCAAACCAATATTAAGTTGCTTAAGTTCAGTGCTCAATTGACCAATAGATATAGGAGTGTTCAATTGTCTTCCATCTACATGTATGCTACGTTTATTGTACCACTACATTAATATGTTTTATTAATCTAATATACTATTATTACAATTGCCTATAAAATAAGTTTTTAGGTTCGTTTAGTACTGGTCTTAATTGATCTAAATTCTCGAAAAATATTAAACGTTTTGGTGTAAGTACCTGCCTTTTAAAATATAAACACCAATGAACATAGTAATTATAATTATATTAAGTTGAATTGCATTTCTTTATTGCTAGAGGAAGCATTACGGTAAGGTCAGGAGTACATTATTATTATTTCTGGCTCAACAATTTTACGGAAGCCATGGTTGTGTACAAAATCCAAGCAGCATTATTTATTTATTATTAATTAATTAAATTATTTGTTAATATTTTAAACTGTATAGTTTTTGTGAGTTAATCAAAATATGGATGGTTTTTCTATACCTATTTATTATAACATAATGTGTTCAAATCATGTGCTAAATGTAAAGTTGGCTATTCTGATTTTTTTTGCTATGGCCTGTTTCTAGTCAAGACAATATAATGATCGTCTTATTATAAGAGTGGCATTGTTTTTATTCCATTCTATTTTGTATTATTGTGTGATTTGATGTTATGTATGTTGACTTTTATTTATGATATTAAATGTCTTACTATTACTTAAATGTAATTTTATTTTATATTTTTATTTTGCAGATGAAATCCTCACTTAAAGCCCCTACTTTTTGTCATACTGTAGGTATATTTTTGCTCCTTTGTTTGGTACAAATATAATATTGTAATTGAGCCATATAGTAACTTCTGAAAAAAGTGTTGTCGTATTTCAATCGGTTACTTGAACCCGGTTTATTTCTGTAGGCGCATTGTCGAAAGTTTGGCAATCTCCCAGCGCGCCAGTGACACTGCCAACGTCAACAAAGGTTAGTGTGCTAAAAAAATTAACTGTTGAGGGAAATGTAAATTGTAATTATTCCTCGCTAACATTATCGCTGACAACACAAGAATTTGCAAAATCATTTACATTTTTATCAAATATAGAGTAGGTACTTTTTAATCTATAGCACGGTAAATATTAACATCCGGCGGTGGAAGTCATCTTTCTTCACGGGTTGCCCTAACCTAACCTAAAGGGTGGCCAGTTCTGTTGAGGTATTATTTAGATGGAAAAGCCAGTGTGGTTTGTTGGAGTACATAAGTTTTTAATTATAAAAAAATCCATTGGTACATGGCCGGTATCGAACCATGGTCCGCCTAGTTAATACCAGATGACCTAACCACTCGGCCAACGACGCTTGTAATTCAATAACAAAAGTGATTCAAATAAAATTACCAACAAGTCTATAAAATCTAACTTTTTACATACCTATCTCTTTTTAACTAATGGTATGTTATATAATTATATTGTGAATATTTCGATGTCGTATCAACTGATTTGTAAGGGATTTTATTCCGTAAAAAAGAGGCGGAGGAGCACATTAAGTACAGCGGAAAACAGCTGTAAAACTTTTCCGTGGGAGAATATCTTCCTAAATATACCTAAATCTAAAATACAAATGCTCGCCGGATCGACGTTCTCTTTGAAAAACAGTAATCGGTCATAGAGTAAAATAGTAATCGCTCATCGCTCGATAATCGTTTACTCGTCGTCATGGCAACGTCAGTTTTCTTCGCATGTTTTGGTGTACAGATAATGGAACAAAATAATTTCGGTTACCCTAAACCGGATCAATACAAAGGTTGATACAATTCGTACACGCGATATGGCCACGAAGGTATGTCTTATGCAATTTAATTAATGTATCTAACTACTAAACATAGCCTGCTTTGTCATGCAAAGCCTTAACGGATCACGTCACGTCATTTTCCAAGCCCGGCAATGCGAACCTCGCGTTGGAACTTTGTTTTTTGTATCAGCTCTTATATACCATTTATGTATTGTGGCATGACCAGGGGAATAATGCCTCAAACCCAAAGAGATTAAATATACACCCCTGATAAACAGAAGTATGTAAAGATAATTTTCAGTAAGAGGATTGAAACTAGGATTAATACTTGCTAAGGAATATCACTAGTTTGACGCATTCATTTTATATCTAACTACAAGAATTATCCAATTATCAAAGTTGTAGAAGATTTCAACTAGTTGGTGGTCCATATTAGCATGAGAAAAATTAGGGTATACATACAGGACATAGTATAGGGACAATTCAAAAATCGACAAACACTTTACTTTGGGGAGTCCCCTGATGTAGATGAAATAAGATGTATTGAAGAAAGTTGTATGGGAAACTGGCATCGGAATGGAATTATATAATTTAGTAACTAGGTACTTAGTTAATTCTGCGGTCAAAGCAAATTAATTTTTTCTTGTATGTTTGAATATAGGACGGCGATGGTGATAGTGGCAGTGAATCTTCGAGTGGATCTAATGGTAAGGGTAGAGTTATTAAAAAAACTATTTTTACAAAATTCCGTCCAAATTCGCCATAGAAATAATTAAATGTTTTATTATAAACATATTAAGAAATATTGTCACATACGCGGTGTCCTAATGTAATGTTTCGTGTCGCTGTAGCTAATGTTAGAAAATATTTCATGTGTTAGGGACCTTAACCAAGATTAATGGGCAGGACGTGCGAAAGTGGATAACGTTAACCATGTATTTATCTTAGAGATGTTCATTTAGTTAGTCGAATGCTTCACTTACATAAACATAAACATTATATGGGTACAAATAATAAATCAACAACATCACAGACAATGGCATTCACTACCCGAAGCAAATAACTAAATTTATTGATAGCAATATTTTGCAGAACCTGGGATTCAAATCGGGGATGCTTTTCTTCTTGAGTTTAGATACTAGGGTTAATGTAAAAGCTTCCACTGTATGTGTGGAATTTATTTATGAAGTAGGTACTATAAGTATTAAATGTAAAACCATAATATGTACAGTAACAAAAAATCCTTTCCTGTCCTATTAGCCGTACCTACCTATTTTGCATCAGTGGTCAAAGACACAGGTAATCCACAGTTTCTCATCAGAACAAGTGACAAGCCTGCACGAGATCCACTAAGATCCCTTTTAAAAATCCATTTGCACTTTTATGTCCACTTTAATCCTGGATTCAAGAGTTTATGCAAAGTGGATTTTTAAAAACTATTAGACAGAGTCATCGATGTGGACAGAGTACAAATTTTTTGAAGAAAACTCGATTACATGTTTCAAATAAAATTAGTGCTTCGCTATCTTGGCTAGTGTAAGGAGATTTCTAATCCAAAATATAATTCTAAACATTATATATATATGTTACGGGTAATGCTAGAAGATAGAGTAAACCTAGGTTTACCCGGGTTTACTCAGGATCACCCAAGCTTTTTGGTTAAAGTCCGAATATTAAATTAAAATTAATTCGTATTCGGCGTTTACCCGTACACAACTAGGCTAGACTAGGTCTACCCAACACTGGCTGGGTAATGTTATGTGTTGGTGAGAATTCGGAGTTTACCCATACTCACCTAGGTCTACCCAATGCTGGCTGGGTAATATTAAAATAAATAGTGAAATTAAAAACCAAGTGCAATTATAGCTTTTGTTTATTAAAAAAAACATGCAAAAGAATGTAATAGAAGTAAAGTAATAGATTAGATGTTATTTATTAAGCAAGACAAACTGCTGTGACATTTTAAATTGTAGATTTTTCCTGCGGCCTTGCATGTACACTTCTTTATAGCACATTGGAACGCAACACCTAACATTATCCAGTATTGGGTAGACCTAGGTGAGTATGGGTAAACTCCGAATTAAAATTTATTTCAATTATTAATCCGACTAACACCTAACATTACCCAGCCAGTGTTGCGTAGACCTAGTTGTGTACGGGTAAACACCGAATACAAATTAGTAATCGGGATTTACCCAAAAAGCTTGGGTAATCCTAAGTAAACCCGGGTAAACCTAGGTATACTCTACCTTCTAGCATTACCCGTAACATATACATTTCAGAAAGTTCAGTGATTGTGGACGTGGATGAAAAACAGATTGGTACCGGAGTGGCAGCTAATGTTAAGGTTGCAGTAGATAGAGATGAATATCTCTTAGCACATAGAGATTTGCAATTCGAAAAGACTCACCTTGAGGTCAAAAATAATATTTTACATCGCCGTTTAGCGGAATATTATAAGTATTTTTTTTTTAATATCTCTAATAAAATTATATAAAAACGTCTTAAAATGAGACTAATCGAATTCATTTTCAACAAACACATTTTACGGCCTTTATGTAGCCAGAGATACCAGTAACAGTATCCACATTTTCCCACTTGTCCGCAGGTACTAAACCTGTTCTAGGTGGCAAGCCTGCTGTTGCTGCACTTAATGGACTTGGGTCACTTATTCATGAGACGTTATTTTATATTAAAAAGAAGTGCGGGCACTGGTTTTGCTTGCCCTTCGAAGCACGAGGAGTCGATTGAAGCACAAAAAATATGTATTCTTATCATTTTTTGAACCCGGGTTTTATGGCTATAAATTTAAAAGCCAGTTCATAATTATTATTGAAACAATAGCTACTTCGCTATCTACACCCAAACGCTATTTATTAGCTATTTGTTCTTTGAGATGTGAAAGAGCCAAACATACTATAGCTAGTAGCTACTTGTTTTTTTTAGAAAACGTAAACTGGACCATGTCTTAAAGCCTTTGGATAGAGCCGCAGATTTGGAAGAAAAATATCAACAAAAACTTATAGCTTACGAAGAATTAAAACAAAAAGAGGAAAGAGAGCTAAATGATGTAAATATCTATAGTTATTATTTTGATAATATTAAAATGGTATCATGCTTATTTGCAGGATTCAGGATTGGATTGCAAACCCGGTTTATCATCATACTAACTATAGGTATATATTATACAGGAGTGGGAGTTTGTTTGTATGCTGTAAGAAGAAAACTTAAAAACTACTGGGCCTATTTGAAAACCCCCTTTCACTGTTATGAAGCTACACCATATGGACATTGAACATAATAATATATTATACTTTTATTTCTAGCGCCCTGTAGTGGTTATTAGCTGATTAGCGTGTATATTGACCAAAAGTCGCAAGTTTATTTAATTTCAATTGTCACTTCTTAAATATATATTCTATTATAATCAGATTATGTTATTTAATTTCTTAAAACCGCTTTGTTTGTTTGTATTGGTTTGATGCTCTAAAACTTTTATATATAAAAAATATAATACATTTTAGATCGCTAACAAATTGAGCGTTGTGGTAGCACAGTACGAAGAACGTCTGGAAAATGCTGAAAGTGTATTTGACACTTTACAAGAATATGAACGCAGCACTGGTACCGGATTGATTTACTCTAACAAAGGAAAACCAATTGCTGATAAGGTGACAGACATTTCATCTCACTTAATTCGACGGTCATCGTCAAGACAGAGTGACGCGAAATCCATATTGCTTTTTACACCATAGTTTCTCACATTATTACTAATCTCTCTCACTTGACATTAGTCTTGGACGCTCCTTTATCGATATAATTTGACATAACAGATATTCTAATATTATAAATGCGAAAGTGTGTTTGTTTGTTTATCTTTCTTTCACGTCAAACAGAGCAACGGATAGATTTGTTTTTTTTATAGAGATAGTTGGTGGGCTTTCTTTTGAGCTAATCAACGATATAATTATATTTGCGCAGCACGTGCCTACATTTCATATTATTTTAATAAAACTGTAAAGAAGAAAGCTTCGTTAGTTATTTTGATTTTATGAATTCACGCAAAAGTTACACACCACTGACCTTTCCAAAGTAATAAAGAAACTAATAAATTGAAAATCGACACAAACCTATTGCATTTTTCAGACGGTAGCTCGATTTCTGAGCTTGCAAAGAAGTAAAAGCAAACAATGCTCAGCTTTGAGACTTCGATACATTCGAGCTCGGAACGCCGTCGCTGAATTGGATGCAATAATACGAAAATTGGAAAAGCTTGGTCCCGGTCTTTATGTTGCGCAGTACGAACAACTGTTTATTGATAATCAAAATTATATGAATAAAATTGAAGGTAATAATAACATTCATAAATATTTTACGCTTATCAACAGCTTTTAAAAATTCAATCTAGGGAGCCGAGCTTCATAGTATATTATGCACATAAAAGATATTACGGAATATGTTATGTGGGCACGATCTGCAGCGCATTATGTATGGGGCGAACTCACTTCGTCAGTCTTTATGTAAAAAAAAACTTGGTACCATGACCAGAATTACTAATCTACGTTCAGTGGTATTTTCTTGAATATGTATTGTATTTTATGTTAATGCATTATATTCGTAGGCGTTTTAATAATGGACAATAAAATAAACTGGATTTATAAATAAAATAATTAAATAACTCTTAAGATTAGTACAAAGAAAAATACTCGACAAACGCACATGCAAAACAGCTGGCTATGGCTAGTCGTTGGTAAATGTAGATGCAATGTTAATCTGTTCTAAGGCGTGCTTTGAATTGTTTTGAGACTACGCTATTTGTAACACGACAAAGTCTGGATGGGGCTTGACCTTATGGTTGAGCCAATAAAACTACAACATTGTTATTATCAATCACTTTCGTCAGATATTTCAGTTGTCTCATTGACTGAGATTAATTGAAATATTACATACGATTAGTCGTGGGTCGTAACGTGTTTTAAGCGTAACTGTAACATACGTAGTTTCGGGGATACGCGTAACTAGTTTCGAAACTGCGTATTTTTGTAAGTAGTTATTTCTGTATAGAAGCTGTATTTTAATAACAATATTGTTATCAAATACTTAATATTTTTAAATATCTATTTCATGATAATGTTTTTTGTATATTTTATCAAATTTAACTTTCCTTCATATCAAAGTTATTTAATTGAAGTTTTCACACTATGTATTCACTTTTACACTATTTACTTTGTCTACTTACTCTAACTATTAATATTTTGTTCACAAACAAATTTATTAAAAAAAAAATAGTGTAAACATTAAACAAAGAAAATAAAACAATCAACTTGAGATTCCTCAATCATGAACTAAACGAACAAAAAACCAAGCAAATTAACAAAAGAAATCGAGATCGGGTGAAGGTCACAATTTCTAGCAAATCAAAATAATATAAAAAACTTTCTCCATTAACTCAACTGCATTGCATATATAATCGCATGAGTTTTTTAATATGAGATATGAACAAGTGCTACGATAAAGTATGATATGAGGTGTAAAGAGTGTATAGCTCTCTCTTTTTGGTAAGTCTTATCCCGAACGTGTACGAGCGAGCGAGACTAGATTGACAGAGTGTAAATATACAGAACACCACAGTAGTGTAACGGGTCAGCCATGTTCGCAATATATCCATTCAATAGACATTAATTTCAGAGCGCGAAGATGAACTCATCAGAAACCGTGGCAAGTGTACGGAGCATAATCAGATATTAGCACATATTAGGGAAAAAATGCATCATACGGATGAGGTTATAGATTTTGCAGAATGCGATCTGGGTGATGCAGAATTTGAATTTTTACGTGCAAGGGAAGATTTAGGGCAAGTGAAGGTAATCAGTATTTTGTTTAATCATGCAATAGATAAATGCTGAATCGACGTCTTTAAACACAGGAATGCTCTAAATTAAAATTCGGAGCCAAAGATAAATCAAATTTAAGTCTATGATTTCAAAATTAAAATTATTGGTATATATGAGATATTTCGGAAAGTAATATAGTATATGAAGTGTATATATTTCTTTTTTAGAATCATCGAGATAAACTACGTTGGTCTTTGCAAGCCGAAGCAGAAAAGGCTGGTTTGTTGACTAGAAAAGATTTATTGCGAGACTTTCAAGATGCTTTGGATGAGGTTAATATTTTTATCTTTTAATTTATAAAATGCTCTCATGCCTCAACCTTTTCTTTCTAATCCGATGTTGTGTATCCAGAAATGCACATTTTTGATGTTTTCTTCAAACACCCTTTCTATAAAATATCGGATCTATAGTAAGACAAAATAGAAAAACATGGTTTAAATAGTAAATAGGAGATTACTATAAATATTTTATATACCTACGATGAAGTTAATGCGAAATTAGCTATAACTTTCTGTACTTTTATCGATAAACAATATATGTTTCAGCTTGATGTACTGAGAAAGGAAAAAGAAAACCTTGAGAACCAAATATTAAGTAATACTGAAAAATTGCGTGATGCTCGTCGTCGAATGCAAATGCATAACAAATTATATGAAAATGAAATAATGTTTTAAAAAAACTAAATCTTATAAATCTTTTGTGATGGCATTTCTTTATTTTACATTTATCGATATTTGTACCATAATGTTAACTTTCTGAATAAAGATTTATTGCTATTTTCTGCTGTTTCACATATCAACAATTATCAGTGACTAGATATTTTATTCAATGCTTAAAGCAAAGTTTACAACGTAAACACACAAAAAAAATATATTTATAGAAATTATAAAAAAATGTAACAATCCAATTCATTAAATTCAAAACTCTATTCTAGGCTCCTATGCGAATACTTATTTTTAAACAAATTCCTCGTCAAGGCAAGATTTTGTCATATTCTTGAATCTATTTTAGATATTGCTAGTTATATCTTCTATGAATTTTTTGTCTTCAGTTAGACCAACAGATTCTGCTGTATTATTTTCTTCGGTGGGGACAAGTGGTCCATGTTTCCAATTTGGTGGATATCCATATTGTCTGACATCATCCCACCATTGCTGTTTACCGTCCGCCCATATGATGTATACAACATTTGTACCAACTAGTACAACGAAGCATACCCAAAAGGCAATTCTCCATTGTTGTAGAGTGGACTGAAAAAAAGTAAATATTTTTTATCTCTCGGTATTCTTTACATACCTATCTAGTAAAGAAGAGGGTACGTTTGTTTTGTTCGTTTGTAAGAAGTAAATTAGAAATTACTGGACCGATTTGACAAAAAAATTCATTGCTATAAACCTTCATCATTAAAGGTGCACAGGTGTTAATATATTGATTAATATCCTCTTGTTTGCGATGTCGTTGCCTTTGGTACGCATAGGCCGGGCATTCTAATTAGAAATAGGTAAAAACTGTTTCAAGTCCTGTAAAACATTACAAACCCCAAAAACTGGAAGAGATTATTTTAAATAGTATATTATTCAAATTTTTGTTTTAAATTCATGCATTCGTGGCTAAGCTATAAAAGGTATATATATTTATGAATATAGTTTCCCCCGAGAAACGCGAGACTTTTGTAAACTAAAAGGAACTTGTGGATTTGTATGTTTTCGTAACCTCTAAAGTTTATAATGTTTCCTTATACGTGCAAATAACATAAGGTCGATAATGCAAGTAAATGAAGGCGAATCTAGGTCAAACTAGAAGGTTTTATATTACACACGCCTGATATTTTTCATTTAAATATTGGCACAGTTTTTGTTTCGCCAAGTAGATAAATATTAATGTTGACTCGTCATTTTTAATGCAAATTGTATTGTGTTTAAATTGCCATCAATCATGACTGATATCTGTAAAATTGTCGTGAATATGTGACATGTGATGAGACTAAAAAATAAAAATGTATATCTGTAATGGACATCTGTTAAATGTCACAGGTACCTAAACAAGCACCTGACCATCACCTGACGTAGATGATTTATGACATGTCTAGTCAGGACTGATTTATGATAACCGAGCCAAAACCGCCAAAGCTATACATAAATAAAATACTTATAGTTTATGAACAATACTATTAATTTATGATGATGTTTTCCATAGTACAATTAGACAGTAAAACTACGGAATAAATACTTCATATGGTATTCTAGTTTAATCCCGTCCGCGCTGTGATAGTTGTGGTTAGTGAGTGATTAATATTAATATCACGGTCGGCAGATTAATCGGCATATATTGTTACTGTGACGTCTAATACTAGACATTGGCGGAATCATCAAAACCCTAATGGAGTCATAATGGAGTCGGACTCGCGCACGAAGGGTTCCGTACCATTATCTATAAAAACGTCAAATATCAATCGTTAGTCCTAGCTAAATTGGAAAATAATTATAAATGTCATAGATGTTTGTGTTATATAAAAAGTATTAGACAAAAAATATCAGCTCTTACGTCTGGTGTCAGTAATCCTATGAGATACGGCGTGATAATCCCGGCGAGCGTCGAAGTGCTGTTCACCAACGATGTTAACGTACCAGCGTAATTTGGTGCTAAGTCCAGTGCATTAACCTACAAACAAATATTTTTATCTAGAGAGAAATATTTTGATAGATTAAGGTAACAAAAACACTTCATCTTCTAGGTAAGATGCGTCATTGTGGTTTAATTTAAAGTTTATCTATTTTCCTTCCGTCTACTTGGTGGACTGTGACAAAAACTCAGCCTTTAAATTTTTTTATCTATAGGTTTTTATATATAGCTAGTTGCTAGGCTAGAAGCTTAAAGCTGCACTCAATGGAAAATTGAGCTCTTTTTAGCCGACTTCAAAAAAGAGGAGGAGGTTCTCAATTCATCGGAAACCTTTTATTATGTCTATGTTCCCCGATTACTTGAAGACGCCTGTACCGATTTGGAATTGTTTTATGTTTGAAAGGGTACACTTTCCTGGTGGTCCCATGATCATCAGGTCAGGATCTGATGATGGGATCCTGGAGAAATCGAGAACTCTTCAAATTTTATGGGAACACTTGAAGCGATTTGGGTATTTTTTTACAGTGACTTGTGTATTTGCTTTCGGAAAGCACATTTTGGTTTTGAAGGCGGTTTTTTTCTTCATCAGAAGTGGTTATTAATAAGTTAAAAGAATTATCTACTATTTTCGGATGAAGTGCCCGACGCACGAGCCGAGTGAAGGTATCTTTCGGGACCACGGCTCGATCCCGATCATACCGATAGGTTTTTTTATGTACATAATCCGACAAACCACATTTAAAGCTCAGATCTGGCCATTAGATATATTCATAAATTACATAGGGTAAAAGTGGGTTAACCTGGGACCGGTAACGCGGCATTTCGTGAAGATATAATAAAGAGCAGATGCGAATATTAATGAAGTGCGAATATTAGTACTTTAAAACTTATTATTTTGAAGTCGGGATTATTTTGAATTCATTCATTATTTTATCTAAATTTTTTATTTGTAAAATATTTTACAAACCTTCATTCCACTATAAAATCCTCCCATTAAAGCCATAGAAGCAACGAAATATATCATTGCAGCATTTCTGTTACAGCCTGCATACGATGCTAATATTATACAAATTGCTGGACCAGTTGCAGCTAAAATTAACAGAAAATAAATAAATGATAGTTAAGGTATTTTGTAATTGTTTTTATAAAGACGTGCGCTTTTAAAAACTTCCTTAGCACAATATTATGTTGCATCTGCTTCGTTAGACGCTGCATTATTGTGGCTTGGGTACTGTTACATATTACGTGTTTGTTAATGATCAAACATATTTCGTTTAATGATTATTTCAGAGGACTAGAAGCGCTATATACACCATTAGTTCGCGGGGGCAACATCCGATTATTGTTTTCGGATTTTATAATAAATCGATATTCTTATGGGCTCACATACTTTTCACATACGTATTATAATATACGTTTCTGATTGCCTTTAAAAGGAAGAGTTGTGTTCCTCTGGCTATAATACCCTGGGACACGGTTCCAAGAGCTCGCTAAGAACTAAAAAAAGAAGAAGAACTAAGTAAAAATTAATTACCAATAGTTGTATGTATGATACGTCCAGTTTTGATAGTATGCCATCCCTTTTTAATGCACAAATCACATACAAAACCGAAAATGAACGAACTTATCCACATTGCTAAATATGGTAAAGCGGTCAAGGTGCCTGTTGTTTTTATATTGAATTTTAATACGTCCGTGGAATATTTGGGTAAATCTGTCACCATTGTGTAGTAACCCCAATCGTGACCTACCTGCAATAAAAAATAAAATTATACAAACATACGATTACGCGAAAACATGTACTGATTTATTCATCATGGCCGAACATTAACCGCTACAGCTTTGGTTGAGAAATTGATATAAAAGGATTTTTTGAACTGCAAACCCTCTAAGTAGGTAAATAAAATGTTAATGAAACGAAGGAAAATAGTATAATAGCCTATAATGTATACTATAATAAATCTGAAGAAATTGTTGTTTGAACGCGCTAATCTCTGGAACTACCAGTCGGATTTAAAAAAAATTTATTTGATAGCCCAATTCTTAAGAAAGGTTATAGGCTATATAACATCACGCTAAGATCCAAAAGAGCGGAGCAGTAACCATTAACGGCACAGCTAGTAATGGATACAATTCTGTATGTAAAGTAAAAACAAAGGTATATTTTTATTTCAAAAATAGCTAATTTTAAGAAACAATTTTTTTTTCGTTTTGCCGACAGATTGCATTTATTATATAAAAAAAACTACTCCATAGAAAACAAAAGTAGGTATTCAAATTATTTTCTTAAAATAACCTAAACTTTTAAATAAAAATAATTATTAAAAAACATACATTCGTTTTTACTTTACATACCGAAATGATGGACTTAGTAAAAAAAGCTCCAGAGACATTTTACTAAATTTTATGAAAGTACTTTTAGTCCGGTCAAAATAATTCCCTCGTCCGCAAAACATAGCAGTTTGATAAAGTATAAGTTTAGTCGTAAAAATACATTAGGTATAAAAAGTTATCATTACCTTGAGTTATTACTGACAAAGTGTAAATTGAATTATGATACTTAGACAAAAACTGTTTACTTATTCTCTTGAAACTTGAAAGTAAGACTGATTAGTAAAGGCAAATACACGTGCAGCTCTTGACGTTTCACATATTTAAAAAAACCGCCCAAGTGCTAGTCGAAAATTACGTTTGTTGTATGGGAGCCCCCCTTAAATATTAATTTTATTTTAATTAAATTATTTATTTTTAAAGTGAATATATAACTAAATATTCTGTGAATATTTCAAGCGTCTACCTGTTGCCATTATCAATATCGAGCAAAAACGAGCAAAAAAATCACGTTTGTTGTATGGGAGCCCCCTTAAATATTTCTCGGGTTCAATTCCTACTCGTGCCAAAATTGCTAAGCACCAATTTTCTTTAGGAATGTACTCGTGCTTCGGAAGGAAAGAAAAGTTCGCACTTCTCTATACCTAATTGGCGAAAAGTGGACACTGTTACTGGTGTCTCTGGCCACAGTGCGGCCACACCGCAAGGAATAGATGGCGTGAAGGTGTGTATTTTTTTTGTTTGTATACTCACAGCAGCAAAAACGAGAGCCCAAACAGGTGCAGAACGTAAAATAGCTTTCCATGGCACAGCATCCTTTTTAGATTTGCTTTCAGAAGTTGTCACTTTTCGATTTAAATAATTAAGCTCCTTTTTAGAGATAAAAGGATGAGTATTTGGTGTACTATAACATAATAGACTCTGCAAAGTGTGAAAAATGTTTAATTAGCATATCATTGTAAGAACATAGGTAAATGCAGATTTGGCATGGCAAAGATTGAATATTGAATACGTAAGAAAATCCGCAACAATATGGACTATTATTTAGAATTTCCGCATGTTAACTATTTATGTAAGATGAATAGAACAAATGATTTTTTTAAATGTACGAGACCTTTAAATTTTTAATTTTATTTAAATTAAATTTTGAAGTTTAAGTTGTTTTATAAGTATTTTCATTTAAACTAAGTAACTATTTGTAAGAAAACAGTATTAAGAAGGGTAGTATTTAACTGCAAATCAAAAAATCTACTTTTTTATAATAAGAAATGTCAATTTTTCATCAAAAATACTGATTACACAGCAAAATACTTACCTCAAAATATTGATATCGTATTGGACATCTATATGACTTGACTTGGTCTTCCTCTGGGTACCCTGGGTCGGTCCCACATGGTTTCGAGAGCTGCAAGGCAACCCGTGAAGAGAGCTGCTGCCTAACAAGTCATACTCATAGCTAAATATACTGTTAACATGTCCGTGACGCGGTGACGCGAACCCATAAGATTTTCCCCTACCAAAAGTCACTCAACGCGCCTAAAATGGGTTTCACTTCAAAAAAATAACAAAAAAGTGTTCATTACCCAAAGAACAAACCAGAACAATCCAAATCCACCGAAAAAGTAAAACACATAAGACCAGTCTCTGTTATCTGTCAATAGCACACCAGACATAAACGACCCGAAAATATTTCCAATTTGTGCACCTCCAAATACCAGAGCCCCTTGAAAAGATCTTTCATTCGGTGGGACCCAGCGAGCAAGCATTATCATCAAAGCTGGCATTGTCGGGCCCTGAAAAATGACAAAGAAATGTTATTCGATTCACTTTATTGTTCCGCCGATAGCTCAATGGTTATAACATTGGACTTGAAACTGAGATCCCAGCTTCAAACCTCACTAAGCACTTTTCTTTTAGAGTATTGTGCTTTGATCGACTTCTCGTAATTCTTTTGTAAATAATATAACAGGTCTAATTCTAAATTAAAGTTTCAGTTTTCCCCACATCTGTATATAATATGTTCATCGTGGAACGCAATGCACTTTGCATGCTTTTTGAAATATGCACGGGTACGATATGGATTTACAACAATTTGAAAACGCTAATCTACTAGAGATAGATATATGCGATTTTGACTTTTTTGTAGGTCATTTTATTCTACACAATTCTTTCCTACATCATTTTGTTATATCTCTGACGGATTAGACAGCATACTACCCCATGAAAACTCGCTGGAGCTAACTTTTCCCCCGACTTGATTCACTGTAAATGCTCAACTCCTAAAAACGATAGGTTCATGTTTGATACTAGAAATCCATCCCGGTGAATATGTAGTAAGTTTTCTCAAATCCTGAAAAAATAGTAATTTAAATACTTACTTCTCCCATACCCTGCAATACACGAAGAACAAAAAGCCAAATAGCTCCCCCGCTTTTTGTGACAATTGGTGTTATAAAAGTGAACAATGCTGTACTCAGTAATCCAATACCCAAGGTCCATTTCCCACCAAATCTCTCCGCTAAGTATCCCCCAGGTACTTGAGTTATTGCGTATCCATAATAAAAACCACTCAATATTAATCCTTGTGTTTTCTCATCCCAATCGAATATGGCATGCTGAAATGTCAATAATTTAAAAAATATTATTCTTTTCAATTCGAATATATTACACGCTTTATATTTGCTTCACCTGTAAATGTAGGTAAACAAATCTTGGAAGTCGAATTCAACCAACTTTTAAAATTGTATCGATTTGAAACTTTGCGAGTGTATGTAATTCGGATGGCAATACAATAATTTGGTACCATAGATCTGATCTGATCATGAAGCCAGGAGGTGGATACTGGAACCAAACCAAACTGGGCTAATAGTAGACCCAACGAGTTTGGGCTCATTTGATTTACTGACAAAAACGTGTTTTTTTTTAGGTTTTTTTAAGCTATAATTATTTTTTATTAAATTAAATACGTGATCAGAACTTACATTTTCTAACTCAGTAATGATATTCCCTTACCATAGGAGTAACATGAAACATTTACGATTGATTTTCTTAAAGTGAATGCACTTAAAGCAAATGCAAAAATGGAAAAATAAATAATTTACTGAGTTATTAATATTTTAGGTCACGTCTTCCGTCACCTGCCGAGCGAGCATGACCAAGAAGACTGAATCTCACTGCGATGAAATAATCTCAGTTAGAAAGAAATAAAGTTCCAGAGAGATAAAACAAGCCAAAACATGCGTCGCGGAAACCGGTTCTTATCCGGTCCGTGATTATATCTTCGCAGTGAGATTCAATCTTCTTTATTATGCTCGCGGGGCTGTATATTCAGTAATTCAGGAATTTTGAAATCCTAATATTATGTATATCTCGGTGAAATATAACATAATTTAATAACTTCTATCTTCAGAATTATATTTTATATTACCTTACATATATTTCATAAAAAATACTTCTATATTATTCAGAATTTTTTAAAAGAGGGTTTAGCACAAGTTTTTGGTCAATATGAAAAATATACCAACCGGTCTACTAGAAGAGGTTCCATTTATAATACCAATATCGCTAGGACAAGCATCAGGATCATAATGTGTGGTTCCTCCATGAGTCTTGTTTACCATTTGTGTGATAGCCAAATTAAGACATACACGCATTGTATATGCGTTGCATACTCCAAGTAATCCCATCACACCGAGTATATATCTCTGGGGTATAAAGCAACCTGTTGAAGAAACAAACATCATCACTACAATACAAAGTCTGGTATTGGTAATGGGTTTGAAAAAAAACTTATGTACATAATCCGACAAACCACACTTAGGGGCTTTTCCATCTAAAATACCTCAACAGAACTGACCACTCGTTAGGAATAACCTCGCAAATACCATCGGCTAAAAGAGGGTGACTTGGTCTTCCGCTGGCTACCCTAGGAAATAAAAACTCCGCCGCGTCTGTACCTATGTATGTGCCCTTTTCACGCAAAAGCTACTCAACGGATTTTGTTACTAAAATAGGAGGGTCATTATTTTTCCGCTTTTCAAAAACTATAATGGATAAAGCCAAGGCGCGTTAATCAGGTAAATCATAGAAAATTCTAGGCATACCTATAGGACAATAGGACCTTTAATTCTTAGTAGATTCTTTAGCCAGATGCATGATAAATTTTCTCAATGGATCTATTTTAATGACATTAATTTAAAATGGATAAGGAGCGGCCAAAAAAGGCGCGCGTTTATGTTTTTTAAAAACATTATCAACATTAATTAACGTTATCAATCACCATTATTCACCATAGACTTAATTAAATAGTGTACTTAATTATCACATATCGATACTATGGATAGGGCGGGTTTTTTATGTATATTATTGTTTTAGCCATAGAGTAAGTAGCAATCACTATGTTTTAGCTATGTATGAAGATGTTACAAGATTCAAATATGCATTAATTATCGGTCATTCTCTGCTTAGACGATTTTTCGACGTCCATCCAAATATAAATTATTTCACTGAAGTTACAGTCTTCTAAAAATTTTATACGATTGCTGCAGTTGCATTCTAGTAGTAGGTACTACATTAATTTGTAAAATAGACAAATAGATAGATCTATTTTTTTTATTTAAAGATCTCTCCTAAGGTCAGATTTCACTGCAGGTGACTTCACAACGTATTATAAATAAAATTAAAAAGCCCCTGTGCACCATCAGCTCAAGGTATTAGTTATTGTAATATAATTGAAGTCACAGGATACTAAATTTCGAATAGATCAGACCAGTAAGTTGGTCACATCCCTTCAACGACTAGAAAAGAGCTGATGATCTTCAAACAGCTGAACAGATTTTCTTGAATCATAGCTAAAAACACTCTCGATCAAGTCTTTTTCAAACAAAAAAAACTAAATCTCAGAAAATACAGTACATATTTTCATACGGTTTTCAACAATAGAAAGAGAGATTATCTTGGAAGATTATAATTTATGAACATTTTGCTAAAATAAACGACCGGTATGAAGATATTTACGAATTATTTGTGTGGGTATTACAATTTAAAAAAACTGATATTGTATCCATGCGAAGCCGTGGGCGGGGTCACTAGTGATAATAAATAAACACGAGACAGTCGGATTGATCCGATTCTAACTAAATTGTTATCAATAAAGTGACGATTTCTATACTAACTAAAAGTTATCTTTGTTATTCAGCTACAAAAACTTATCTATTTTTATGTAAAACTCAATGTTATTCTACTCATTATGTTATGTAAGTATGTCATAATTTTAAAGATTTTTTAAATATTTTGTTACAGTATGTTTTTACTGAAATGCATGTGTATGTAATTCTAAAACTAGGTTTTTTTTCAAAAATTACTTAACCGATTCTAAAAAATATTTCAGTAATAAAAAGCTACGATATCCCTGAGTGACATAATAATAATAATAAGCTTTTATTCAGATCAACTTACTATTTTCTTACATGCAAAGATTAAAACTTAAAAAACTTAGTCTACTCTAGTATATGATTTTTGTTTGTTTTCTGCAGATCTGTTTGCCAGTCGGCATAGGCCTCCTCCAACCTTTTTCATTCATGTAATTATTTTATATTGTTGGAATATATCCACCAGCACCTACTAAATACTTATAGCAATGTAATCAAAGGCATTTTGTTTCTCATGTACAGGGAAAGAGAATGTTTTTGCTTAATTGTTTGTAGAAGGTAAACTCAAAAACTACAGGACCTATTTGAAACCACCCTTCACCGTGTATCAGACCACTGAAATCCTGAGTTGTTTAAATTTTCCACAAATTTTGTATGTATTTTTTATTGGTTTCCTTCAGTAAATGAAGTGACAGCCTATCTCTGGTCGCATTAAAATTAAATGCAGAGACAGGCTTATCATTGTGTTCTATTGAAATGTGGACATTATTACAAAATGTCTCTGGCCACACCCCGAAATATAAAGGACCTGATAGCTAGTAGGCACTTTATACTTGCAAAATCGTATCTATATTTATTTTAGATATAAATTGATTTCATTTCAAAACAAACCGCATTGACATTTTCACTTAAACTTTAAGATAAAGATTATATAAAATATTAAAGATAACACCGGCCTTAGACAGATAAGCAATGTCTAATAGATAAAGGCAAAGACACAGTATTATACTGTCATCAACTATTTTATAAATGGTAAATTTCCATACTATATAATTTTGCTTTTAAAAAAAAGTGTAGACCGACTTCAAAAATTATGCACTGAAAAGTGTGTTTCCGAAAGCAATTGCACAAGTCACTATAGAAAATAAAAATACCCAAATCGCTTCAAGTGTGCCTATACAAGAGGAAGAGATGGAAGAGATCCCATCATCAGATCAAGTATACCCTTTCAAACAAAAAAAAAAATCCAAATCGATCCAAGCGTATTCAAGTAAAAAAAAAGATTTCGAAGAATTGAGAACCTCCTTCTATTTTGAAGTCGGTTAAAATAGGTGTAGGTACAGTAACAAAGTAATAAAATATATTCTCATACATGATCGAAGGCTTCGTATTAACGTGCTGTCGTTTCCTGTTTGATCGCTATCAGATTTTTGTCCCAATAGGTTCCGCGCTGTTTTAGCATCCATTGTTTCCACACTTTGTGTTAAAGTACCTTTGAAATAAAAAAATAATGAATTATTATATCGCGAGATATATTGAATTATAGTGTGAGTGGAAAGTAACTTATAATAGAATTTTAAAAAATAGAAAAATATTATGTATTGTTTATAAATTATTTTAACTAAGTATTTAACTTATACCATTTTTTTATAATCGGTGGTCGAGTGGGTAAAACGCCGGCTCACAACTGATAAGTCGCGCGTTCGATCCGACAATCGTACAAAGAGGCTTTCCATCTACACACCTCAACAGAGCTGGTTACTCGTTAGGTATAGCCTCAAAAAAAATCTTCAGCTAAATGAGGAAGACTTTGTCTTCCGCTGGGTACCCTGGGGCCGGCAACAGTTCTCGGGAGCTGTAAGGCAACTCTTGAAGATTTGTTTTTATATTGAACTCTGTGTAAACAAAAAATAAATGACACAAGTAAAAAAAAACAGATACTTATGTTAAAAAATATTTTAAACTGGATAAATAATATGTGACCCTGATCTTTACCATTCTATTTCTTTCCTATCGTTTATACTTACAGGTGTTTTTGTTAGACGTAATAAAGTTCTATTTTCTATGAATTTAATATCAAGTCTATTAATTTTATATAGGTATGTGTGTAAGCTATTGATGAATTTTTTGTTTTTTATTTCAAAGATAAAGCTTTTTATTAATTTTAATTATTTACACATAACAATATAAAAACCTTTAATCTAATCTAAACATTAAAATAACTAAATAAACCAGGTCCGCGTGGAATAGTGGCAAGAATACTGGCTGCATTTCCCCGCTGAACCGCGATGCTGCATTGTGGAATGTTTACCTTGACTTAATTCTTGAACTATACAACAACACAACATACATTGCCTTCATAAAAACGATGTAATTATCAATTAAAATATGAAAATTTACAAAAAAAAAAACATTTACCTTTATATCCCAGATTAATTTCACAGCGATTTTTATTCAAATCACAAAATCACAATATTTTATTCACAACATAACATCCACCGTTTGATTCGCACATACATTGCAATAAGCTGCATCAAAAACTAACAGTATCTTTATCTTTAGCTAATAAATTTATCGATCACGAATAAGATTATACGACATGCGTGTGTCTTTATACCTCTAGTTAACTAAGTGGCTAACATATACGCAATATTTTAAAATATATAATTATAACATTAATTCCGATATACTCTTCCTGTGTGCCGAGCAAGCTTCAAACATTGTCGTCAACGACTGTTCGATCCATTTAATGAGACTGATCACCAGCTTGCCTACCAAGTACCAACATTGGTAGCGTCAGCAGGTTTATCATGTAACCTTGATTTTTTGTCTTTATCAAGAATATAAATATTAAACAGGTTTTTGAATATTTAACATTCATTTTTTTTGTTCTCAGTATTTTATTTTTAAAGTTGAAGTTGTCTGTGACCTCCACACAATTTTACGATTTTACGAATGCCACGTGAATAGATAACTCTCAAGTCTGTAACAAAGTTATCAATTTTGATTTAATTAGTAAATTAATAGAATAATACAGATATGGCGTCAATCTCAACTAAAGATGATCAGCAATCTACAACCATACTAAAATAAAGAAATGTACCAGCGGAAGCAGTCTTCTTCATTTCGAGAAGCCATTTCTCTTGATACATTTTGAGCTCTAATTGCCCTTATTTGAATTCAAACAAATCCGAGATAGTGAGATAATTTCCCGGGATAAAAATCAGCTTATATCACGTCGATCCGTTGCTCCTTTTTAACATGAGATAAGGATCAGCAAACATACTTCAGCATTTATTATATTAGTTAGGATGAGGATGTAGCGTGGTAACTTTCATTGACCGTATCCATAACCACACATACACAAAAATCGCCAGTGCTATCTTGATTTCCACTTGCTACGATCCTGACATATCTCTTTCGCTACATTCACCTTCTTCATGCATGCTCGTCGATTTAGGGTACTTCAGACCTGGTCTTTCACCATGTTCGCCGAGGTCCCTTCTACACCCGCCTCATATATCTTCTATATAATCTTCTTGCAACCATCCTTTCTTTTCCTTTCTATCTTAGCATTCCTTTCTCAATTTTTGTCACAACCTCTTCCCTCATTTCACACTGCTCTCTTATCACATTAACCAAAGATCCGATATATATTATATTTATTAGTACATTATGGTAAGTTGGGAAACATTACCTCATTTGTAAATAAAAATAAGTTATTTTTGCTATCTGTATTTTGTAAGCACCGTTGCGTGAACCTCAACTGGTAGGTTTACAATAAACCTTAATTATGGTGTGATACCACTGTATTCTCTACATGGAGCACATATGACCAATCCTTTTCAGAGCAATTTTTTCTATGTTCAAATTACTTAAATACTTTTAGTAACTAATGGTATGAGAATCCAGTGACATATTTATAATTTTAATCTAAATTACTTGCCCCGACTTCCCCCGGGGTAACAATTATATACAAACTTCACACTAATGTTTTTAATTTATTTGCGAGTTTGATGAGGTTGAAAATTTTTGTAGGTAGGGGAAAACTGTTTTTTGTTTTAGTTTTCGTTTTTTTTTCTAAAACTATCTTCTTCTTTATTCTTAAATAATTTTCTTTCAAATGAAACTGGTTTGGCGCACATCGGCTGGATGGTTTCAAAGTCTATAATGGACATAGGTAGGTAGTCGATAGCCTAATTGGTAGGACGGTGGACTTGAAACTGAAGGTCCCGGGTTCGATCCTACCGCTGCCAAAAATGCTACTAAGCACCAATTTTCTTTAAGAATATGTGCCTAATCGACTCCCGCGTCCGGTCACCAACCCGCCTGCCAAGCGTGGTGACTATGGCAATTCCTCTCAATGAGCACCGCTAAAATGGTGGGCTAGAGGAGACCATCATCATCCAGCAAGTGGATCTTAAAAGGTTGATGATGATGATGATGAATGGACATAGGTAGAGACTTTTTTTTTTGTTTTATATATAGATAGATAGATCGGGACAGAGGCTATTTAACCTTGATAATGACGACACTATAGTTAATTATTATTTAATTTATTATAAAATAACTTTATATTAAAATTTTAAAAACACAAGTTTTTACTTTACATACTGAATTCAATTCCGAGCTGGTTCCCTTATAAAGGTGCCCAGTCATTTAGTCCAATCGCCGCGGCCGGCGCACTGCCATACGGTCCACCGAAATCGACCTCAGACTCGTCCAATTCTTGTAACGAACGGTCCGCCATCCGTTTTCAAATAGTTGTATTGGCCGGACCCATCTGTCACACACACTCACATCCATATGCCTTTGTTTAATGTGTGGCCTGTGTTCAATCTTGATCATACGGCTGGCCGGACCGAATATTTTCGGTGAGATACCGGACCAATGCGTGTGCTACTTAAGGAGCCCCTTAGGCCGTCGTGTATTATACTTTGTTCCCTGCTAAGCGCTTCCAGGAACAATCGACATTTAACCAACATAAAAAAAATTTAAACTCCATATCAAAACATGCAAAGTTAAGCTTTGTAACCCGGATACAGACGGGCTTGTTATCGGTTGTCCTCCGCACATTTTTTACCGTCGAGTGGGAGTTAACCAACCTACTTATAAAATAATAGCATCGATTGTATATATTTCATTGGACTGCGCGTACGATGTGTGTGAGATATAGAAGCGCCTGAATATATGTATAAACCAAGCTTGTTTTATCTTTTTTCTATACCCTTTCAAATGATCGTCGGTGGTCGAGTGGGAAAGACGTCGGTTCCCAACTGAGAAGTCGCGGGTTCGATCCCCACATCCGACCATGTATGTTTTTATAATGAAAGACAAACCGTACAAAGAGGCTTTTCCATCTACATACCTCAACAGAGCTGGCCACCCATTAGGTATAGCATCAAAAAAACATCGGTTAAATGAGGAAGACTTGTCTTCCGCTCGGTACCCTGGGGCCGAAAACGGTTTCCGGAAGCCATAATGTAACCCGTGAAAAAAAAATGTTGGTCTGTGTAATCTCCATATATTATTTCTCAAAGGTGGGTGTTTTATGTCGATATCAAAATATCTCCCTTAATACTGTATCAAAGTTAATGTTAGATACGCTATTTTGAAGATTATTTTTCCTCTAATGACGAAAAATAAACAAACAAATCAAAATTAAATGTTTCTTTTAAAATTATAGGTTTAATTTTGTTATTATGACAACAATATTGACACCACCAACGGTGCGAAGTGTTCGCACGAGTCATCTAGTCTACATGTAATACCATACCAAGAGTTTACTTGGAACACAATCTATACTCAGTTGTGAGCCGACGTCTTTCCCACTCGACCACCAACGCTCCTCAATTTTTCTCTGCTGATGAGAAGTCGCGGGTTCTATCCCCACATCCGATCATGTACCAATAGGTTTTATAATAAAAAATCTTTATACATTATTATATCCGACAAACCGTACAAAGAGGCTTTTCCATCTACATACCTCACTAGAGCTGGCCACTCGTTATAGGTATAGCCTCAAAAATGAGGAAGACCTTGTCTTCCGCTGGGTACCCTGGGGCCGGAAACGGTTCCCAGGTGCTGTAAGGTAAACTAAACCCGTAAATAGCAATATTCGTACCTTTACACACACACAATGAATTAGAACAGCGCGGTTAGCATATTTAGGACCGCGACATCTTTCGTTTCGACTCGAAGGCGAAAAACGACTGGTCTGCATCTATGGCCACCCAATGAATGCCCGGCCTGAGAATGTCCGGGGAAATCCATACGTCTTAGGCCGACATTCTCAGGCCGGGCATTACTTGGATGGCCATTGGTGCGGATGTCACGGTGACAAGATTGATTAGATCAGCAAATTGGTGCTTAGCAATTTTTTGATTCCCTTAGGGCTCTTCCATAATGGGATGTACGAGTATAGAATGGCAAAAGGATATCTTGGCATTGTCCATAGCCACTGCCTACCCTACTGGAATAAAGAGCCAATACACTTATTTTTTTAATTTATTTATTTTAACATTAATATAAATTGTTTATAAAATAATCTCGTACCATGAAAAAATACTTTTCTGTAATATATTATATTATATTGTATATCTATACATTTTAATTTATTATTAGGTACATAATTGCAACGTTTCTAGTTGCATTTGCATTAAAACTACCTTAATTTGTACCATTCTCTTAAAATATCCTCGAAGTAATAATAAAATCTTCTAATAACAAAATTTATTTATGTCATAAGAACATTTTATATTTCAACTTATGGACAAAATACACTTTCAAACTGGTTTATTTTATTTACCCATATTTTTTGTATGCTCCGAACTATAGTTTTGCATATGTATACCTATTTATGCCAAATTAAGAAACAATGTAGGTGGCACTATATTATAATAAAATATACAAGACTAGGGGCCGCACCATGAACTTTTAAAGTTAGTTCTAATTTTGAATATGATACTGAACGACTTTTGAATCGAATAGTTCATGATAAGGCACCCGACACTCGAAATGTGTCTATTTTCAAGAAGCATATCAAGCCTTTCAATATCCCTTTTATATCTTGCTAATACTTATAGGTACAAATTATTATTTTATATAAGCATATAAAAAAATAAAGATTCCGACGAGTTGAGAACCTCCTCCTTCATTTGAAGTTCGGTTAAAAAACCACAAGAAGATTCAGTATTGCCAACTTATTAAAATATTTAAGTTTTAAAATACAAAGGATTTATGACAATATCACGCACATATACCACATTTTTAATATCACATATTGCAGGAATTACTATAATCTAAAATAAATATTTTAACTGGTTATTGGCATTTTTAATATAATATTTTGAGGCTACTGACGAGGTTGAGGTTTTTTGAGATCGAATGGCCTCTTTGTATAGCTTGTATGTGTTCATGTCGGGCGCAGCGCAGCGTATGCTATCTAAACGCTCGATCACTGGCACACTATTTTAATTTTGTCTCAACTTATAGTAAATATTGTCAATTTGTTCATAAATACCAAGATATTTTTTTGACTAAGCAAGACGCCTAATTCTCATTGTTTTTACATTCTTTAACGCACTGTAAGCGGTGCTAGGAAAACTGCACACTAAAATTTGGACTTAGGTAGGTATATTATTATAAACATAAATCTATTTATTAAACAACAGACAATTGAAGATGCAATTCGGTATGTAAAGTTACAACTAAGTTACGTTTTTAATACTTTTATTTTAAAGATTAAGTCAATTTAGGAATCTATAAGTATTTTTATAATAAATTTTCAGCCAGACAGATGCCAGTCCCATGGTACAACTCGTTTGTGATTAAAAATGAGTTTAGAAATGGGGCAGAATGGCTATCAATGATATCATCATTTTGTCGTCTGCCTGCAAAACTTTTAAAATTTATTATAAAAAAAATTACTACAGAGAAAACAAATATCTTAAAATTACTTAATTATTGAAGTATAAATATAGAAAAAACTTACCTTAGTTTTTACTTTAGATAGTACTAAATTTAATGAATTTATTATAAAAAATATTGCATATTTGGAGGCAGTACTTCCATCGTACTGATCATAAAATACAGTCAAAACTAAAGGTGCCCACTCATTCGTCCAATCGCCGGCGCGCCGCCATACGCTCTACCGAAATCGACCACAGACTCGTCCAATTCTTGTACGCGTGGTTCCCAATCCGTTTTCAAATCGTTGTATTTGTGGTTGATTTCGATGGCCGGAACGAACTGTCACACACACACACATCCACACGCCTTTCTTTAATCGAATCTTGTATGGGTGAGTGAATTGCATGTGATCTAGATCGTATAATTTACATTGCTAATGTGTGGCCTGTGTTCAATCTCGATCATACGGCGGCCGGACTGAAAATTTTCTGTGAGATACCGGACCAGTGCGTTTAGTGATTTAAAGTAGGCGCACAACACCTATCTGAATCTAACTAATGTATTGAAAGAAAATTATTAGGCGCCTTGTTGTTTACTATATCGTTTTTTACTATTATTTCCCACTTTTAGTGCAATAGTAAATTCAAAACATCTTTGGATCATAACATAGTTCAAATTTCATAAAAATGGCACTATACAATTTAGCTACCTACACTTAAAACTATCCTATGGTCTCGGTTTCTTTCTTGTTTTTCTCCTTGTCAGACTTATCGGCCGTACGCAGAAGACCATGTTTCCAGTTTTCAGGATATCCATGTTGTTTTACATCGTCCCACCACTGTTGTTTGCCATCAGCCCAAATTATATAAACTACGTTTGTACCCACTAAGACGACAAAGCATACCCAAAAGGCGACTCTCCACTCCTTTAGTGTTGACTGAAAAACAAAATTATGTATACTTTTAAACGTTTTCTTTGGAAAATATGTACCGATTTCGCTTGAAAGACACATTCATGAAAATCGAAACAGTAACATTTCAGGAGTTATGAAGTTTTTTTTAATTATAACAAAAAGGCATAGACACGATCTAAGTAAGTGTTTTGCGCTTTGAGCAGATAGGTACATGGTGACAATGTCTACATTTAGCGAGTTGAGCATATTAAACAGAACATATGAAAAGCTTGTCGCTATACTTGGATAAGATTTTTCAGAAAAAAAATTTTGAAGTTAAAATTATAACATTATCGATTGGCAAATTATATGTACAAAAAAAACACCAAAACTATTTAAACTTCAAAGAATACTTACATCCGGGGTAAGAAGTCCAATTAAGTATGGAGTAATGATGCCAGATATGGTTGAGGTACCATTGACAAGAGCTGTAAGTGATCCAGCATAGTTTGGTGCTAAATCCAAGGCGTTAACCTAAAAAATCATAAGAATAAATTAAAATAATTTTCAGTAATTAATACGTATTTTGAGTCAATGTCAATGTTTTTAAAACTATTGAAAAATTTGCTAATTTTTGCAAAATGAAATCTCATATAATCGCGACGTTGATATGTTTGTGAAGTAAACAGAAGCAGAATATGTTGGAAAACAATGAAATCCATCTAGATAAAATCTTTTGGATTTTTTTTTAATTTTCACAGATGGAAAGCTTATTATTTAATAATTGTGTTTCAATGAAAAATCATCCCCAGACTAACTAAACCAAGTTTTAGGAATACTGGGCTGTAATTTCCATATTTTATTTTATTTTATTTTATTGTCGGAATCATATCAATAAAATACCTATTTTGAAGGCTTAGTATGGTCTAATTATGTTTACTTCACAAACGCATAGATTAAATAATAATTACTACGTAAACAAAGGTCAAAAACGCGAAGACATGAAACAACTTTTTTTTTATTGGAGCATCTTATTTTTCTTTTTTTTCTCTTTTCTGTACCCAGCGGAAGACCAAGTCTGCCTCGTTTAACCGATGGTATTTGTGAGGCTGTACCCTAACGAATGGCCAGTTCTGTTGTGGTATATTTTGAAAAGCCTCAAGTGTGGTTTGTCGGATTATGTAGTAGGTACATAAGTTTTTAATTAAAAAAACCATTGGTACATGACCGGAATCCGGGATCGAACCCGTGATCTGTCTAGTTAATACCAGACGTCTTAATCATCTTCCAGTAGGTTTATGGCTTTTGCGTCACCCTGTTGTGAATTAATAATATTATTATTAAAACAAACCTTCATTCCACTATAAAATCCGCCCATAAGCGCCATAGATGCTATAAAATAACCAACCGCAGCGTAACGATTGCAGCCAGCGTACGAAGCAAGTATTATGCAAATTGCTGGACCAGTTGCGGCTAAAATTATATAGAATTTCAAAGTTATAAAATTATTCAGTTTGTATTAATTTATGTAAAGTACAGTAGTGAGCAATCATGAAATTTGCAGTCAAGGGATTTTCCATTTGGCAACATTGTAATATGTAATTTATATTAAAATATAACTTAGTTCTCGATGTAGTAAATAATAACATATAAATAAATAAATTAACTTTAATTATAATTATGACTTTTTTTTTCTTCGCGGGTTGCCGTACAGCTCCCGAAACCGTGTCACGGTCCCAGGATACCCAGCGAAAGGCCAAGTTTTAGCTGATGGTATTTCTGAGGCTATACCTAACGAGTGACCAGTTCTGTTGAGGTATAATTAAGCTGCATATTGGTATAAGTAGAATTCACTGGATACCCTATCTTCACGTAACCGATGCCATTTTATATTAAAGCTACATAACATGTGGCCAAGTAGTAGAGTGTCGTGATCTTGAACATCAGGTATATTACAAATACTACTTGCTATTCAATAAATGTTATGGTATTACGGGTGACTTTTTAAGTTAAACTAGAGAATGAACTCAACATTAATCACTGTCTAAATTATAAAGTGAAATCTGATCCGTTTCATGAATCTTGTCATTATGAATATTCTTACTGAATTTCTGGTGAAAAAGGAAACAGATGAGAACAAAGTCAGATTTTGCTGATACATTAGCCATAGAAGGTAACTCACCAATAGTAGTATGTATTATTCGACCAGTCTTTATTGAATGCCACCCACGTTTGATGCAAACATCACATACCCAACCAAAGATGAAAGAGCTAATCCACATAGCTAAGTATGGCATAGCAGTCAAGGTGCCAGTAGTAGAAATATTAAACTTAAGAACGTCAGTCATGTATTTTGGTAAGTCTGTCACCATGGTGTAATAACCCCAATCGTGTCCGATCTGTAAGTAAATTAGAAAATAAATCGATTTTTTTTCTATTAGTCTTCGCAATCTTGATTTGATGCTTGTTTCAAAACTAGAAGTTCTTTGTAGTTAAATTAATACTTGGGACAAATAGTTTCATTAAGCTCTGACAAATCTAACTATATCCATATTTTTTCTGGGATAAACTATTCCCAATTTCTCTATAAATAATCCACCTGCGTCACTGTCATTTAGCAAATAGTTACCTATTCAATATTATCTAAGTGAAATAGCTGTTATTTTTTCAATGGGTTTCATTGAATAGGAAATATGGGTGGTTAAACTTTGCCCCCGTTTTCTCTTTCAAAATCTGTCACAAAGCTCTTAATTTTTTTTAGCACTTTTTACCATTACCCTTCAATTAAACGTCTTGCGTCTTCAATAATTCTTTATTTTACCACCTATATATTTTCTATTCAATAAAACCAATTGAAAAAATAACGACTATTTCACTTAGATATATTGAATAAGTAACTATATGCTAAATTACAGTGACACATGTGGTTTATTTATAGATAAATTGAGAATAGTAATATCCCCATATTATAGGAAGGACCCTTAAGGGGAAAATCACTTTTAAGTTTAAAAAATATTATCAAAATAATAATGAATTTGAACATAATTATAACTCTATGTTAGAATATTTATATCAAAATATATTTGAACAATATTTAATGACGTTTACGAGATATATAATAAATGTGGAAACTCGTTCGTGTAGATTGGAATTAAGGATTTTTATATCTAAAAATGATGGTTTAACTTACAGCTGCACAAACAAGTGCCCATACAGCCACAGACCGCAATAAAGCTTTCCAAGGTACTGGATTTTTGGCAGATTTATTATCCGCACTTGTTACAGTGTCGTTTAGATACTTTAACTCGGAACTTGAAATGTATGGGTGAGTGTTTGGAGTACTGTAGCATAGAAGACTCTGAAAAATATAGTAAAGCTTTAGTAAAATGTTTAATTTGACCTATTTTTGAAAAAAACAAATTATGATGTACTTTGCTTCAGTAATACGAACCACAATAACGGAGTCATGACCAAAATGATGACCATATTACCAGCGGAAGACTTAGACCTACTTGTCCAAGGAGGGGTAGCTTCATAGACGCATATTCGTCATTTTTTGTTTTTTATATTTGACCTATTTTTGATAACCCCAAATTTAAAATTAAAAATCAAGCTGGAGTACAGGAATAACAAACACAGAGGATATAAATGACGATTACGCGTCTATGAAGCTACGTCTCCGTGGACAGTATATGCCTTTCTCATTTAGCAGAAGGACTGCTCTATAGTATTACTTACTATAAGAAATTATGTTTTTGTTGTTATAAACAAAAACAATTAAGTGCACAGAAAAGCTTCTTACTGAATAAATTGAATAGAACTGAATAAATTTGTATAAAATACCTATAACGCAGAGATAGATAATTCAGGATAAGCGGATGCAGTCCAAGAACGTTATTTAAACTATATATACCAACCCAGAATAAAAACCACAGTATTCCAAAGCATCCAAAGAAGTAGAATACGTAAGCCCAATCTCTATTGTCGGCCAATAGTACTCCGGACATGAATGATCCAAATATGTTACCAATCTGTGCCCCACCAAACACTACGGCGCCTTGTCTTGATCTCTCATGCGGTGGTACCCATCGTGCTAAAACTATCATCAGAGCTGGCATCGTGGGACCCTGTAATTGAATAATTTGGAAATTTGAATCGAAAAACACTAACAATATCCACATTTACCAAATTATCCATGTTATTCAGAATATAAGTGGAAATCCTGTAACTGCACTAACTTGATAGGACTAGATCCTCTCGGTAGAGGGTAGTTATATTCCTTGACTAGAACTATTTATTAGTAGATATAAACCCGGCTTCAAATCTTACAAATAATTTTACCGTATTAATTTAGGTAATTATATGAATTGGATAATTATATAAAACGATCTGTCTTTGGTCTCAAACAAACGTTACTGTCAGCTGTTACTTCTGACAGCATTAATGAATAAATTGGGACTTATTTATTAAAATTACGGCATTATATGCGAATTTTGCGGATATATGCTCCTAACCCAGAATTGATATTTTTTCTTACCAATTTGGTATGCGTTTGAATCAAGTCTATACCGTACCCATACCGTACCCCTCTCAGATTACAGAACAAGTACCCCTAAACGAAATTATTACTATAGATTTTCAGAAGATGCGCATGCTTTACTAGTAGTTAGAGAAGGCAATTAAGTATTAGGTACTCATTTTATGTTACTTTGAATGCACCAAGGCAACAACATCACACGCAATATTCACGACTCAACAGAAATGCCATCATTTTTATATTAAATTATGTTGCTTGATCTTGGATTCGAACCATGTGAGTTAACGCAAATCATAAACACTTATTTCGTTGTTTTTTATTGACATATTCAATCTCTCCGTTACAGCTAAAGGAATTTTCTGGGGGTCAAAGGAAAAATCATTTATTTTACATGCAAAATACATTTTTACGATCTGATTACCTACTATTTGAGTGTTAGTAACAATTTAATCTTTTAATATACACCCCCTCGGTGCGATCTATCTCATGTAACTACTCTATCGTGTATAGTATCTCAGCCTCCAAAGATGAGATCAGTATCGTGGACGGTCAGGTATCAACTCAATTTTTGTGGTAAGTTCAGAATAAAAACTAAAAACTATTTAACTCTCTTTCAACAAATAAAATTACCATAGGGTTACAGAATTAAATAACCCAGGAACCTCACTGAAGTTAATAATTTCTGTGATTTCTTTTACCTTGGTTCTGAGATCTACCACAATATTGTCAGTCCTGATATGAACTGTTGCTTTGCTGTTTTGTCACGTAACCCCAATAAGAGAAGATACAAACTAACCTCGCCCATTCCTTGAAGAACACGAAGAATAAAAAGCCATGTAGCACCACCCGCTTTCACAACAATAGGTGTAAGGAGTGTAAATATTGCAGTACTGAGAAGACCAATACCCAAAGTCCATTTACCACCATATCTTTCAGCTAAATAGCCTCCAGGTACATGAGTTATAGCATAGCCATAATAGAATCCACTCAGTATCAATCCCTGCGTTGATTCACTCCAATCGAACATAGCAAACTGGAATAAATTAAAGTTTAAATAAATATTTTGTAGAATTATTTTAGAAATTGGTTCCGTGTTAATATTCCTCAGTTTCTTATATACACTCGAATAGTATTCGGTCGACAGTGGATAGATTTGAAAAAAAAAACTATTCTTTTATTATTATTAAAAAATAGGTGCGTCGGTGGCCTAGTGGTTAATACGTCTGGTATTAACTAGGCAGACCACGGGTGCGATGCCGGATCCCGGCCAATGGGTTATGTACATAATCCGACAAACCAAACTCAACATAACTAGCCATTCGTTACGTTTAGCCTCAGAAATACCATCGGTCTTCCGCTGAGTACCCTGGGACCGTAATACTGTTGCAACCAGTGAAGAAAGAAAAAGAAGTTAAGATTTTGTAAAATATTTTTACAGGATTAAAAAAAAGTAGAATATGTCCTACCCTAGAGTTCATGCTTTATCCATTTAAATTTCATAAAAATCGGTTCAGTTTAGTATGGATAAATAGTTTTTTTTAAATCGACCCAGTGGTTTTCGAGCTTTTCTACTTATCTACTCGTTTTACTCTAGCAGATATATAATATTTTTAAATAACACAATGAACATCAACCATTTTATCATAGCAAATAAAGTGTGAAAAATTACTTTATAATAAAAACAAGGAAAAGCATCAAATGTTAAACGCTCTACATAATCCAAGGTAATAAATATTATCTCCAACTTCCAAGATGAATATTACTACATTTTTAAAATTCATCTCGCATACTGTTTTGCTTGGATATAGATAAAATTACTAGTTACGCAGTTACGTATGTTTCTAAGAATTAAATTATTACCTTCCTCTATCTGACAAGATTACAGTGTTTTGAACTATCCTTCGAACACTCGTATTCATAAACGTTGCGAAACTGAAGACATATCAAAATTTAAAGTATTATTTTACTATTTAATCTATATTTATCTATTAATTTTAATAATGTAGAACCTATATCCACACAGCTAAACAATGGCATTATTATATCATCTTAAAATCATCAAGTCTTCGATGGTATTTCTGAGGCATACCTAATGAGTGGCCAGTTCCGTTGAGGTATATTTAGATGAAAAACTAAGTGTGGTTGTCGGATTATGTGCATATTTGAGTTACTGCAATTCTGTCAATAGACAATTTCTTTATTGTCTACTCATCTATTCCTTTTATTTTATGATATCGTCCTAGTTTGTTTTCAATATTTATAATCACACTTATTTTTCACTAGTGACCCTCCCGGCTTCGCACGGGGCATACAATATCGGTTTAGAATAATTTTAATATCTACACAAATATGATTATAACTACTGTATTTATTCTACGGAGGACTATTTTGTAGATCAGTTGATTCTACACATTACATTCCTATATCATTTTGTTATATCTCTGACAGATTAGAGTGCATACGCCACGAAAATGCACAGGAGTTTACTTTTCCCCGTCTTGATTTTCTTATTTTTTTTTAAATGTAGTGATTGCAATCAAATAGCGGTTCATTAACTAATTGAACTAACAAACTACGTTTATCACTTTCCTTTACCAACACAATAATTAAGTAATTATATATAACTTCTATTTTTTTACATTTAAGTGTGTAACTTTGGATGATATTTTGCATGCTGTCGTGACTTTTGTTTGAATGAGTAAAACTCAGTCGATAAGTTAAATTTTTTACAAAGAAATTTACTCGGAATTTCCTAGTTCAATCACTGGCATAAGGAAAAGTCCTGAGAAAACATATGAATTTGTAATATGTCATAAAGGTGAATTATAATTTGAATTGTCCCAGAAATTGTGAAGATGAAACAGACAAAATATTATATTGTGAATTCCTTTTGCAAATTAATTTAGCAGAATTTTATGTTATTTTCCGCTTGAGAAATCTATATTCACATCTAATGTAGAAGTAATACAGTTTCCTCTTCAATTTTATTTTGTCTATAATAATAATATCTACAATCTACAATATAATAAGTACTAACATGCCCTGACTGATTCGTCTAGGAAAACTATCGAAGTTGCGATTTATGGTGTAGGCACAAACTAAGAAAAGTTAAAATTTAAATAATTTACTCAGCATAAATACTATAATGCTAGTAGTATATAAACCTTATACTTACTGGCCTTTCGACAACAGTTCCATTGCTGACATCCAAAGTATCGGCAGGACAAGCATCTGGGTCATAATTGGAGTGACCAGATTTTGTATTATTAACCATTTGTGTGATAGCCAGATTTAGACAAACTCGCATGGTGTACGCGTTGCATACAGCCAATAATCCCATTATTCCAAGCACATATCGTTGAGGTATTAGGAACACTGAAAAAATAATTGTTTAAATAAGACAGAATAAGGACTACTTCCCAAATTTCTTATTATCTGTTCAAAGAGGAAGCAAAACGAAATAGTGGCTTCATTACACTGCTGTGAAATTGTTTATGAAAAGCAAAAAAATACTTACATTTTGATACTCGAAGACGCCATCCTACCAACATTTTAGTATCAGTATTCTATGTCTTTATATTTCTCTAACATTAATATTTTAATCTGTGAACAAAAAAAGTAATTACAATTTTTAACTAAGGAGTATAATTTAGGCTTCTGTCAAAAAAGTTTATTAGGAACTCTAATGATTCGCTACCCTTTTTAACATAATTAAGGTACCTAATTAAAATATAGCAATAACTTTTAATATAATATATGTACCTACTTTTATTAACAATAGCTATAAGCTTTTGTACAACTAAATAGGGCATAATGCAATAGACCTATCTCTGTGCAAAAAATATCGTCGTGCATAAACAAACATACAAACATTTGTTCAAAATTGATCCGGAAATTTAAATAATATAGCGATATCATAGTACAAGCCGAGCAGACAGCATCGACACTCCACACTTGTGGTTTCCACTTGTCCAATATGTTTTTTAATTCAGAGTTCGTTAATAAATTCCCTGGTACAGCCTTGGGCAAGGTGGTCGAGGGGTTAGTGCAATTCTTGCTATATATGTTTTCATTTAAAACCCACGACTTGATAGTATGGTAGAACCAAAGAAACTCCCAAAACATCATCGGACCTGTACTTAGATTAGAGTGGAAGTCGTATCGTATCCTCCAGATTCGCAAAATACCATCTATACTAATATTATAAAGAGGTTTTATAAGTTTGGATGTAGGGATCCGATTCTGAAAATTATTTAATTAATAGGAAGCTACATTCTCCCCGAGTCCCTGAGTACATACAAGGGGCGGTCGGTGGTCGAGTGGGTAAAACTGAGAAGTCGCGGGTTCGATTCCCACATCCGACCATGTTCCAATGGGTTTTTATAATTATAAATCTATGTACAATATCCGACAAACAGTACAAAGAGGCTTAAAATTTTCCTCTACATACCTCAACAGAGCTGGCCACTCGCAAAAAAATCTTCAGCTAAGTACAGTCAATCAGGAAAGTTGTATTATCCCCTGTTCCTCGTAAATAAACTAGTTTGATAACTGGTTATCAATCAGGAAAATTATTTCATCTTAGCTAAATTATATGATTCCGGTGTTAGCTATAACATTTCGATGCTAGACTCGATTCGTCCTATCGCAGCGAACATCCAGAAGTCAGTAGGTAAATATCCTCATCTACTTTCGATATTGCAATACAGCAATAAAATAAATCTATATTAATTAGGTATAACCAATGAAGTGTCGAATCGGCTATTTCTAAGAATACCAACCGGACCGAATGTACTTATTTATGCTTCGTTAATAAACAATTAAAAATACGAACATATATCACAATACATGATGTTAGAACAATAGTGGCAAGGTAAAGTTAAGACCTATAATTTTAATATTTGCAATAAGTTAATATCTACTGGTGAGCCTAATAAACCGTAACAAATTAAATTGTAAGAGAAATCGATTGAAATTCTTGAACATATAATGCAATAGTTTTTATGGAAAAGTTGTCTACTTTAGATACAAATGCACTAAAATCTATATAAATAAAAATTAAATACTTTTCGTAGGAATTTGGCAAAAATTAATAGTCTGAATAAGGTTTTAAGGGGAAGAAAAATTGGAAAAGTTGCCCGAAAAATTGCAATTACAATTGTCCATTATGGTCTTGAGTTCATACAAAAATCCCATAGAAAAGCATTTACAGTTTTTCCGATATTTTTAATTTTCCAGGCCAACTTTTAAAATTTTTCTTTCCCTAAAAACCTTATTCAGACTATAATGAACATTTGAAAAATAGTTAAATCGGTCCAGCCGTTCTCAAATGATGTGCTTATCAACGAACAGCATTTAATTTATGTACTATAGATTATATGGTGATAGCAAACTGAGTTGAGATCTACCTTAATAAATCATAACTAAATTGTAACATTTTGTAACCTAAAGTTTAAGTAGCAAAAGACTAAAATATAAAAAACGGCCAAGTGCGAGTCGGACTCGCGCACGAAGGGTTCCGTACCATTATCTATAAAAACGGCAAAAAAAAAAAAAAAAAAAAAAAAAAAAAAAAGTCACGTTTGTTGTATGGGAGCCCCCCTTAAATATTGATTTTATTTTAATTATTTATTTTTAAAGTGTTTAAATATAACTCAATATTCTGTGAATATTTCAAGCATCTACCTGTTGCCGTTATCAATATCGAGCAAAAACGAGCAAAAAAATCACGTTTGGGAGCCCCCTTAAATATTAGTTTTATTCTGTTTTTTAAATATTTGTTGTTATAGCGGCAACAGAAACACATCACCTGTGAAAATTTCAACTGTCTAACTATCACGGTTCATTAGATATAGTCTCGGAGCCTTAGTAATAGTAATAGGGTTTCCGTTTTTACCCTTTGGGTACGGAACCCTAACCTCAAATAAATTGAAATTACTATTTAAATTAATTTATTTTTAATGTGAAACACATCAATTGGCGCGCCTTGGGTGTAATACCGACTCGTAAGATGTGACGGAAAACTGCGTCATGTCCCCTCTTCCCCGCCGCTCTCAACTACCTTGTGTGTGCGTGGCGCGCATACTATATGTACTGCGTGTGCCACTCTATTCAACTACAGTATACCTACATCTGTCTAGAGTTGACAGTTGGGATGATTATCATTACGTTAATTATAGTACAAGGTACGCTAATAACCGAAATTCCTTCTACCAATGACGCTTGCTACAGTTTGTTTTGAATACGAGATAATGTCGCTAAAATAAATTGCGAAAAAAATACAAAAGGTAAATGTTAATATTATTATTTATTTATTAATGTTTGTTTTATTATTCTACCAAATGAACTGGATATATTAAATTACAATGATATTAGTATTTTACTTTAATTTATTTTAGCATGTGGTTTAAATAAATCACATAATACAAAGTGTCCTGGCATTATAGGTGACAAAAGCTTGTAAACACAAAAATACCATGAAAATTGATTACATAACTTTTGCTTATACATATAGGTAACAAGTGTTCTAAAAGTGATTTTCCTCTGAATTGTATTAATTTAAATTTTCCTAAAACAGTTTAAAGTTTCCTATACAAATTAACTCAAGTGTTATGTAAGTATATTTAGTTTAATGACAAATATTTGCCTACAAAAAATCGATTCGATTATAAAGAGCTATTTTAAGAGCTAGCTTGTTAGCGCAATGAACTCAGTAAACCGCGCGGCTTATTTTGTCGATATCTCTTTAAAAAGTTGTTAGAGAGATACACTGTAATTTCGTTCAATTTAATAAAAGTGCTTAACATAAATCCTTAAATACTTTGCAGTAAATTCACTTTCTTAGATAGTCAGTACACCATGCACCCTATAAACAACAACTACACCTGAATTTCCTAATTGACATTGAGTTAAAATATTTCTTCGTATATAAACTTAAGTTCAATGTTGTATTCGAGGTCACTAATTGCTCAATCGGAACGATCACGGTTCGATTGGTATTAACAACTGATCGAGAACATCAAATATTTGCCTCAAAAAGTACTTGAAAATAATTTGAAAACCCATATTTGATAAAAATTAAGCACTGGATATGAAACAATAGTACAATTGGACAATGAAACTTGAATTTTCTGTCTCTTTTCACTGCTTTCGTGTTATCGGTTCTGGAACTCCCAGGGTAGCAGGGTAAGTCTCTCTCTTTTAGCCGATGTTTTTTGTGATACTCAAAGTTTTTGTGAGGCTATACCTGTTCAGGTATATTTAGATGGAAAATCCTCTAAGTGTAGTTTGTCGGATTATTTACCTACATAAGTTTTTAATTTAAAAAAAACCCATTGGTACATTAATTAGTTATTATTTTTTCCATTTATTTGATTAATAATCAATGTATTTCTGATTCTGGTCGTTAATTGGTATAATTATATATTATTATTTTACATATAATTACCTTCAAGCCTGTTTTTCCAAAGGGGTAGGCAGAGAGTATGTATAGAGCGCCACATCTCTCGGTCTTTGCATACTTCTCTTGCCATATAACATACATACAACGTTTATTTTATGAGAATATAAAAATGATTCTCCTTTTAGTTAATTAAAATTTGCAATGTAAATGTATATTTTTCCATTATTAATGCCACATTACTCTGAACCTTGAAGTTTGCCTAGATCTCTGTCAATGTGATCACGAAATTGAATATTCAATAATTTGCTTTGTAAGCGTCATTTTCCTTTCATAATTAATTTACTTATGTTTTAACTATCTATTGCCCATGACTTTGTTTGCATAATTTCATTCATTCACTAGGCACCTACTTATTTTCGTTACAAAAGTGTTCTTCTTCTTCTTTTTTTTTATTATGGCTCCACCAATGTTTATCGGTGATTTGCCAATGTCAAGTATTATAGCCTTTATAGTGTTTATAGCCGATAAATCGGTATTTAAGATAATCCCGCCGACCGTGATATGTCTTATTAATCACTGATTAATCACAACCATCACAGCACGAACAGGATTAAACTGGATTCCACATCACGCCACGACGAAAACGCGTGCGTTCGTCGCCATGACCGGATGTGGAATCCTTACAAAAGTATTCTTGTGTTTCATTTGTTTTTTTTTTAATTATGAATTCCCGACGGTGCCATCTTGACTGCATGATGAAACAATGATAACTTATGTTGTTATAATAGTTAATTTATTATATAATATATTATATCTCTTATAACAAAAATGAAATGCTGTTCGTTGGTTAGTTAAACGGCTGGACTAATTTGGTTATTTTTTATATTCGTAATAGTCCAAATCAGGTTTTTAGAGAAAGAATTTTTTTATAAGTTTCCCGGAAAATTCGGGATAAACTGAAAGTGCTTTTTTCTATAGGAATTTTGTATGAACTCAAGACCATGACCATAATATATTAATATAAGCTCCACGGGCGAAGCCGGGACGGAAAGCTAACTAGCTATATACATATAGGATTTGTAAGCCAACCCATGCGGCTATAAAAATATACATGTTCCTCAACCAAATTTAGTTAATTACATGTGAAATAAAGAAAGCAAACAAACGGAACTTTTGTTTTATGCAAGTATTGCAAAGTCGGCGGTTAAAAAAACTTATGCATAACAAAATTAAGGATAAAAATAACGAAATTTGGTCGGTGGCTTGGTCGAATTGATTTAGGATTTTTTATACACAATTGGTTGCACTAAGATTCTAAAAACAAACATCATGACAATTAGGTATGCAGTAGAGACTATAGCTATATTTTTGTCACGAATCAGGTAAATATTTATGCAAGTGTCGACTATTTTTAAAGCAAGTTGCGGTAAAAACCAAATGTGTTTTAAATTATTTACATAATCGATTTCTTAATATTACACAACACGTCAATTTTCAGGTGTCGAAATGATTATGTTACTAAATGTGACATATCTTTATTATGTTCACGAGATAAAGAGAATTTTAAATGATAATAATCTTTTAACGGGTTTAGATTGTAAGTTTAAATTTGTTTAATTAACTTTGTTGTCCGACATAGGAACAAAATATTCACATAGAACAAAGTAAATGTGTAACGGATTTTTATACCTCACCATCTGCAAATAATTCTCTGATTTACCTACCATATTCTACAATAAAAAATCCTAAACACTGTATATATGGCTACAGGTAAACACTTGCTATACCAAGGAGTATATTAAAGTGATACTCAATTTTAATAATAGTTTCCTAAGATAAAGTAAATATGTATCATAAGATAAGAGATCATTGTCTTATCTCATTGTAATAGACATTTTATATGAAGCTAGCTTACGTATTTCATTGCCTAATAAAGTTTCTTTAAATCACAGTTCAGTCTCGAATTATTGTGAAACGCTGTAACAGCTGTTCGAATTTTAATGAAACAAACTTAATGAAGATGCAGCTTTATTCTTATTAATATTTTAAATGCAGAAGGTCCCGGGTTCAATTCCCACTGGTTCCAAAAATGCTAAGCAACAATTTTCTTTAAGAATATGTGCTTTTATCGAAACTTTAATCGAAAAAAATAATAGATATTTTAAGTCTATTAAAGAAGTGACATATTTAGGTCTATTAAGAGCAGTAACAGGCTTGCCACCTGTTCTATTCAATATGGACAACTGGCAAAAAGTGGACAGTGTTACTGGTATCTCTGACCACGCCGCAAGGTATAAAGTATTATTATCTCAATCCGGGAAAATGAAATTTCCTATTAACTTTTCTACACGGGCGACTCGGGCCGGGTCGCCGTATTTTAGGAATAAATTTGATTGCATGTACAGATAAAATTTGATCTCTATAAAGCTGAAGAGTTTGTATATATAGAATCTATGTTTGAACGCGTTAATATAAATTTTTAATTTTTATTTAATTTTAGAGGACATACAAAACGAGCTCATTTTCAAATAAAATAAGAAGACACGTTGAAAGAATGAAGGATGAAAAAATATATGGCTGAAGTGAAAGGAAATGCTGGCAGAGGACGACCTATGTATACTTTTACTGAACATATGTATAAAAATACATTAATCGATGGCAATATTAAAAGTACATACAATCGCCGAGCATGTAAGGTATGATGAATATAAAAGAAGCGAAAGAGATATGTCAGGATCGTAGCAAATGGCATTCGATTGTCTCTGCCTACCTCTCTTGGGATAAAAGGCGTGATGATAGATAGATAGATTGTAAGCAGCAACAGTATCTATAAATTAAATTAATTAATTGTAACCACAAAATAAATAATAATTTATTTGTTACAATAACATTGTGTGTACAATTTCTATGAAAAAGTTATCTTTAAATTTAATCAACTTCTGCCGTCATTGTGTTGTTCCTTCAATAAAATAAATTAATCCTTACTTAAAATTGGATTGATTAACGAATAAAAAATATGCACTTGACCAAAAAACAATGTACGGCAATTTAAGTTTCACACAAAAAGAGCTGAAGTCCACGCAAATAAGGTTCAGAACAGTCCTATCTCTTCTATAAAAGTGGGCTGTCATAAAGTCCACATTTAAAAGAAAGACTCTGTATATAACATTGGTTGACTAGGTTCAATCCTTACGTCATTTTACGTAAATTGGTTTTTCAGACATACCTTATTACAAATACTTGTACTTATTTTCGTTTCAATGGCAGGTTCCCAAATTTTACATCGATTGAGCGTAATTTTACAGTTGAGCAATCCATACTAATATTATAAATGTGAAAACATTCAACAGATTTTCATGAAATAAGATACGGAGAAAGGAAAGAACATAGATTATACGTCAAGACATGACGGCCAACGCACGCATCTCGCCGTGACATGATGGGGAATCCAGTTTCGTCCGTGCTTTGATAGTTGTGATTAATAAGGCATATCACAGTCGGCAGGATCATCTTAGATACCGATTAATCGGCATACACTATAAAGGCAATAATACTTGACATTGGCAAATCATCGATTAACATTGGTGGAGGTGGTAAAAAAAGAAGAAGAACAAAGAACATAGGCAATTTTAAATCCACATCCTAAGGAGGTATAAATAAGAGATGCAAATCAGTACGGGCCCCATGGGCGAAGCCGGGCGAAAAACTAGTCTTTAATAAGTTGATTTCATTACTTGAACGACTATTGAACTCTGAACGCATTTTAAGTCTGCTAACATGTCAGCTTTGCTGTTCTTATTAAGTCCTGCTATAGTAGTTTGAGAAATGTTATGCTGCAGTCCTATAAAGTGCAGTGACAAACTTGCCACACTATCCTACGCTTCAATATCCACACCGCTAACTGAGCATATTAACCGTGATGATATGAGTTGAAAAAATGTAGTATTTAAGAATGTATAATTTAAATTTATGCACCTCTTACATAATGTACTTGAGATGTCATCTTTGATACCTTGACCTATTAATAAATACATGTGCACATGAAACAATATTATACAAAAATAAACTAATTGTCACGACTTTTATATATTGCGGGGTGGTCAGAGGCACTGATAACAATATCCGCACTTAGTTAGAGCGATTTTTGATTCGAATAAATCACTTGTTTCCATCGAGAAGGAATTTAAATCCGGGAAAATATACACAAGCTAAATGTTACGTATGCCATAGAAATGGACAACATTTCATTTTTCGTAAGGTACCAAAATTCGAAAACCGTTTGGAGATTACATGCTAGAAAGCTTATTTTTCATTTTATTTTATTTTTATATCCTTTAATTTTCGAGTTATTTTAAAAATACTGAAATATTGAAAAATGAGGATTAATAGGTGCCCTAATCTGTGCTAACCCTCTAATTTAAAAATACTAATGTCTGTTGGCAGAGTTGTTAGTTTTTGAACTCAGGTGTTGCCTTCTATTAATTTTACCCATTTTTATTCCATTTGAAGCTAAATTAATAATTATTCTTTAAATAATATTATAAAATTACTTCTTTTATATAATATTTTTTGGAAGTTTTGCTAGTTTCGAATGGGCTATCACAGGAAATATATTTACGAGTGAAACCGCGGACAAAAGCTAGTATTATTATATACATTATAAATAATGTTGTGGGCGATTTGAGTTCCGGCTACGGCAACACCTATTTGGAACACGGTATATTATACTCTTTGCATTTCTATAACGTTTACTCTGTGGCTTGACTGACACTATCAGTCACTTTCTTTGGGTGACAGTTTATATTTCTTAATTTTAGTCCTAGCTAAGGTTTTTAGTTTATAAGTCCTCAGAATTTATAAAAATTCATAATTAAATTAAAAATATAAAAACTCAACCAAAAATAAAATACAAAAATACGTGTAACTTATTTTTTAATATATTTTTAATTAAAGTAATAAAAATGGGTGATTAAAAAAATGAAATGTTGTCCATTGGTACTTATTGATTTATAGGTACTTAGTTCTATCTAAAATATACCTCAAAAGAACTTGCCACTCGTTAGGTATATCCTTACAAATACCATCGGCTAAACGAGGGAGACTTGGTCTTCGGCTTGGTATCCTGAGACTGATAGCACGGGGGCCGTAAGGCAACTCATTAAGGAAAAAATCCACAAAATTTTTCCACATCTCCTAATTTGTTTTTAATGAATTACCAGCTTATATAAAAAATGTCTGTCTAAATTGGTTATGATTTATTTAGATAGGTACACGGTAGGTACTCACTTAAAATAACGATTTTTGTTGTTTGTTTGTTTTTGTTTGTGTGTCTGTACCAATCTGGTCCAAATTAGGCGTGGAATATTATGAATATATGGGCTATATGAATTTTGATTAAACGTACAGCAACCACAACTATATCACTATATACGAGAGTATATGTACCTACTAGTTTGAAGCAGTTCGTTAACAAAGCATTGCTTATATCAATGGAAAAAAATGTAACGACTCTCTTAAATATAGGAAATAAAATGCAATTGCAATTATATTATCTCGAGGTCGAATATTTTTAATTTTTTTTAGTGAATTTCATTTCCTGAAATATCATTAATATTTGTTTTAATTAATTAAAAGTAAAAAGTTCAACATTTAAAAGTATTTAAGTAATTAAATAAAAGCTTTGTTTATACACTTACAATTATTTGGTTATAATTTGATTTTCACGATACACAAATTAAAACGAAAATATTTCTCGTGAACGACGAAACGACATGCCAAGTGGCAATCGAACGTCAGTACTGTCGCATTCAAACTTGCGCGCACGCAACCATTCATCGAGAATGGATCAAAGAATAGTGCTGATTAAGTTAGGTAAATTACTTCAAAGTTACAACCTCTACTTATCCCAGAGATATCTAATGAAAACATAGTTTATTCTTTTTTCAGGCCGATATTACAAAGGGCGAAATCATATAGATAGATTTAACGACAAAATAATGTTTGTTGAAATACAGAAATAATAAAAAAATGCTGAAATAAAATCTGGATATAACTCAATTTACCTATGATTTTCTCTTCATTTCCTTATTATTCAACAAAAACAAAACGGGTAATACCGTGAATTTCATATTCATAGCAAATATTATTTTAAGCTTCCGCCGAAGGCATCTGCTATTAACGTTAAATGCCTCATAAAATCCGGGGAACAGTTTCAAGTTATTATATTGCCGCTAAAAAATATAGTCAGTTTTTCATTTAAAAATTAAATTATATTAAAAAAATTGTCATTTGACCTCGTGGTACCGAAATAATCCTAGTACTAACTTAATATTAAAAATGCAAGAGCAACGGATCGATCTCAGAAATAGTTAGAAAAACGGAGAGTGCCATATTTTAATTTATATCCCAGAAATCTAAAAAATTCACAAGTGAAGCCGGAGTGGAAAACTAGTTCTGAATACTGCCTAATCACGTTGAAAACTATCATCACATAATTTTAAACGGAGCAGAGAGATTGAATTCTGTGTCACTTCTGTTTTTTTTTAATAAATACTTACTCTATTATTGCCGTAAGCAATAATCGCTGCCTCAGCGTATTGTGTCGGTCACTTACATTACCTTCAACTTCATGAATAATAAATAACTAATCATTAAAGATTTTAAACGCTATAAAATAACAATAAAAATTAGATATACCTACATACATATTGGTATTTTCTAATCCATGGTCAAAATTGATTAATTAACCTAACTAAATAATCATCACCCTAGCTCAGGTACTGTCTCAGGGTACCCAGCGGAAAACAAATTTTCCTCATTTAGCAGGTGCGTCGGTGGCCAAGTGGTTAAGACGTCTTATTGGTATTAACTAAGCAGACTACGGGTTCGATCCCGGATCCCATGTACCAATTAGTTTTTTAATTAAAAACTTATGTACATAATCCGACAAACCACACTTAGAGGCTTTTCCATCCAAATATACCTCAACAGAACTGGCCACTGGTTAAGTATAGCCTCACAAATATCATCAGCTAAACGAGGGAGACTACCCTGGAACCGTAACACGGTTTCTGAAGCTGAGGGGCATACCGTGAAGAAAGAAAAAAAAAAGAAAAAAAGCAGGTCATCATATGAGGTAAATTTTCGAAATCTGAAGTCCTTATGTCAGATCATGTACGTAATGTACGTACAATCATTTAAGCGACTTTCTTTCATTCCTCTTCGGAGCACACTAATATTGCCACGTGTTCTGTTTAAAAAAAGAACGAATGGGTAAATTTTGATATTTTTGTCATACCACAAGCATAGAGTCCGTGATCTTTCAATATAATATGTTCCAAAGGTAACAAGTAATCATCTCATAAAATTAATTCATAACTAGAATTCATAATAAGAGACTTTAGCATGTTGAAAAATTTATTTCTAAGTACCTAATATTTTCTAGGTAGGTACGTAATAAAAATCTATAAAAACCGACATCTTATACGACAATATATTGACTGGGTCATTTTGTTGTCATTTTAAAAGTGTCATTTGTGCATTAACCAATGAACGTTTATTTTATTTCTATAATAAACAAACCAGTAAACAATAAGTTACATGTTAACTTAATGAGTTAGGATTCTTTCTATACACTAGACCATCGCCACGAAAATTTACAACTTCGTGTCAATAGCAACCGTTACCAAGGCTTTTTCTGATACATAATTTTCAGCCGTAAACAGAAATTAATTACTGAATTTCTGAAAAACTACTGAACCGATTTTCGTCATATGTCTGTGAGATAATGTCGAGAAATTATTATGTCTTAAAAAAATAAGTCGTCAAAATCGGTACATATTTTATCGAGGTATCAAGAAAAATGTACTTATAAAGTCAGTTTTTTCAACATTTCTGAAAAACTAATTAACCAATTTTTATGAGATAAAAATGGGACCAATCCGGAACAATTATCTGTCGATTAAAAAAGAAACCATCAAAATACATACATAAAATCAAAAAATACGTTCCGAATTGAGAACCTTCTCCTTCTTTTTTTGGAAGTCGGTTAAAAAGAATAGACATAGCCCAACTCAACATCAACTCTCCTTGTAACGCCAAAGAGGTTCCAAAATCAAAATGTACTGACCAATGAATATACTGTGGTCTAAATCCACACCCTCGTCTAGCATCATACACCCCGATCACGGCTTCAAATATCTGTCAAACAAAGTAGATATAAAAAAATAGGTATCCTCTCAAATGCTCTAAAATAAAATATATAATTTCAGAAGCTATAATTTTAGTTGCTATAAATATTCATTTTCTATAAATTTAGGTCCTGTAATTTTAAAAATCTATAAATTTGTTTGATATATTTTTTTAAATCTGTAATATTAATTCCTATAACGTATTGTTTTCTATAATTGCAGTTGCCATAATTTTCAAAATCTATAATTTCAAGTCCTATAATTTTTATAATGTCTATTTTCAATTGCACTAATGGCTACTTTTCTATAATTGCTGTTACTATAATTTTGAAAATATATAATCTCATCTCTTATAATTTTTATAATCTCTAATTTTAGTTGCACTAATGGTTACTTTTCTATAATTGCAGTTATTATAATTTTCTAAATATATAAATTCAATTTCTATAAATTTATTAATCATAATATCATTTGCTCTAATGGATTGTTAAAATAAGTGTACTCACTATATTTTTAAACGTATAACTTCATTCTATTTACATTTACAAATATATTTATCATAAAAAATAATTTTCTATAATGTAATCAATTTAAATAAGTACTATTATTAAAATTTACAGTAGATTTTGTTAATGTCTGTTGCAGTAATTTTCGATTCCTATTCCCCTAATTTGTAAATAAAAATAGGTTAGCGAGGAGCGAAGCGACGAGCGTGGTTCGAATAGTGCTAAAACAGAGCGCGAGACGAGCGAGCGAAGCGAGCGTTCCGCGGCAGCGGACGGCGAAGCGCCAGAAACTCATAAATACCTAAACAACCATCACTTGTTGATAACGGATATGATACCTATATATATATTATTTATAATAAGAAAGGAAGATTTTTATATATTAATAAATATTTCGCAAATAAACTGGAAAAAATATAGCAAATTAATCATTAGATAATTAAATGTTGTACCTTTTGATAATTTAGACATCTTGAAAATTATAGAAAACAATTTTAGATAAAACGAAAATTATAGCAAATTATAAATTAGATCATTTAATGTTATATATTTTGATAATAGTGATTTTGAAAATTACGGATATCGATTTTAGACAAAAGAAAAATTATAGCAAATAAATAATTATTGAATGTAATCTTATATATTTTGATAATAGTGATTTTGAAAATTACAGAAATCGATTTTAGGGTAAAAAAAAATTATAGCAAATGAATAATTATAGAACTTAATTTTATATATTTTGATAATAGTGAATTTGAAAATTACAGAAATCGATTTTAGGTTTAAAAAAAATTATAGCAAATGAATAATTATAGAATGTAATGTTATATCTTATGTACCTATATATTCTAAAATTATATCAGAACATTTTAGAGATATTGTAGGAGACCCAAAAAAATAGTCAGACACGATGGGAGCTAAGATTTTATTAATTTAAATGTAAGTATATTGCATTGGCGTCCGACGCACGCGATCCGTCGTGACATGATGGGGAATCCGGTTTAATCCGTCCCCGCTGTGATAGTTGTGATTAATAAGACATATCACAGTCGGCGGGATTATCTTAGATACCGATTAATAGCCATACTTATTGATACTATACTTCACATTGGCAAATTATAGATTAACATGGGTTCATAATAAAAGAAGAAGTAGAAGTATGTATGTAGTAAAATCGCTAGTAATACATTACTGACCTTAGTAACCGATGAAATACATAAATCGTCCTCTTTCAAGTCAAGACAGCTATTGAGGTATTTTGACATAATTAGGCTTATATTATGATGTCCAGTGGAAAAAAACTGATATCTGATACACGGAAACACTACTATTCTTTATAAATAATTTATTATTTGCGGTTCTCTTTAGGAAGTAACGGTGTGTGACCTCCCTTTGGACATGTGAGTAGAATCTTAAGTAGTCCTAAATTGTTATTTTGTTCAAAAGAAAATGTCGCTGAAACATATTCTGTAGTAAATTTTATCTGTTTTTAAACCAAAACTTTAAAGGAAATACAATTGAGATTCCAAGTTCGGAGGGCACGTAAAGCTGACGTCAGCAATTCTGAAAAAAATAGATCCAAAAGACAAGTTTGCGACCTATTCTGATGATAATGATATATGAAAACTCGCTAAATGTAAACGTCGTTACCTATATCTCTGTCCAAGGAGGCAAATTGAAATATTAGTAACATTTTTTAACAAATTTAAAAAAAATTGAATATTATAAATTAATTCAAATATAAAATTACTCGTAATGCTACTGTAGCGAAATTGTTGTGACTTTAAACCTGCAATTAAAACAGTTCACAATACATAGAAAATATTTGCTAATGATAAGTTTTTTAAACACTGATAAAAACTAGGCGACCCTAAATTAACATTTGCTTTTTATTTCCGCCCGTGAAAAGAAAACTTTACATTAAAACACATTCCAAAATACACTCGGGCGTAACCGCGATTAAAAACCGGTAAAATAGACGATTTTTGGTAAAGATAAATAAACAGACACGAAATAAAGGTTTGCTTATTAAAAATTAAAACCTATACCAAAAATCCAGACCATTGCACAGACATACCAAACCAGCGCTTTTTCTACATGACGCTACTTATATATGTTGTAGGTCGATTGTAGCAATATGCCATTTCATGATATGGCCAACTAATATCAGCCACATCGTTAAATAATTAACGTTTGTCAATTTGTTAGACCAAGCTTGACTGTATCATATTTGTGAAGGATTTTTTATAAGAATATAAAACAAATTAGCAACTTTTTACTGTTGTATGGAATTCAACGATATGACAGATTTTAGTTGGCCAAATCATGAAATGGCCAATTCTACGATCGGCCCACGACATATACGCACTGTACAGTTAGAAAAGCCGATTATAAAAAAATGGCAGAAGCATTTGATCGCATCAAAGAAATTTTCAATTCAAAAACGATGCCAACTAACGCGTGCCCAAACTCAATTAAAAAAAAGCTCGGTCGACACCGAGAATTACCGCTATTAATATGCTGTCAAAAATGCCCGACCCAGGCATATACGTTTTCACCCAAAAAAAAAACATTTTCCATAAAAAAGTGTTATTGCCTATGTTTCTGCTATCTATGTTTTGATGTGAAAGAAGGAAAATAAAAAAAAACAAACAACCACACTTTCTCATTTTATAATGTACGCAAGATAAAGTAATCAACACTTGCCACTTTTGTAACATAATCTCGATTGAAGTTAATTGTAATTTACACAACTCTATCTGATGTCGAAGTATCAATTTTACAACCAGGGCGAGCCTTTGTGCATATAAATAAACAAGTTCTTAGTAATTTAAAATTTCGCATACAACAATAACAAGACGTGATTCAATATTGAGAACATTTTGATAGCGCAATAGTTCGATCATCATTCTACTAATATTATAAAAAGGTACAATCAAGCTGCAACCTGTTCTGCTCAATATAGACAATTGGCAAAAAGTGGACACTGTTACTGGTGTCTCTGGCCGTGAAGATGTATTTGTTTATGTGTGTAAATTTCTTGTTTTTATGTAGAGGGTAATTTCTGGAACTAATGACCCGATTCCAAAAAAAAAAATTCACTAACAGAAAGTAGTCATTAATCTGAGTAATATATATTATTTTAAAAAATTAAGGTTTCGAAACATTTGTAAGAACTAGATAAAATCTACTGAATTAACGAACTAAATGTGGAAGTTGTTATAACACTGCAAGATATAAACGCAGTTATGTGAGCTTCCTCGAATCCCTGTTCTGTGGATGGTAATGGTGCTTTTATGCTCACGTTACATCGACAACTATTACTAAAAATTAATAGAGGCACGATTTATCTAAAATAATTTCAAAAATACTGAAGAAATCGAATTTTATTTCTTAGCCTTTATTTATAAATGATCAAAACTCAAAAACCTCAAAATAAAAATTTTAATTTTTTCACCTAAAATGTTATGTAATTACCAAAAAATTATCAATTTGCAGAAATCCTTTTCTATACATTTCAATGCTTGACTTCTTTTTTTACAACATTATCAGAGCGCATCGCCGGCCGCTACCGCAGCACTGCTCGCTTCGCTATCTCGGCTCGCGCTTTGTTTTAGCACCATCCGAACCACGATCCTCGCTAACCTATTTTTTTAAATTGTATTTACAATATTTTTTTGACGAAAAATAATGAGATATTTCGCTGTTTTTTATTTTTGAAGACTAGTCTTTTTGTGTTGATTTTTTAAAATGAGTTTTTGATGAATTTGCGCCTTTTTAATTTTAAATATTTTTGTATCGTGCATTTTTTTAAAGTGCATTTATGACATAACTTGCACCCGATTGAATGTACTGATTAAGTTTATAATTTACTCGTATATTTTTCTTTTTCATTTAACTACTCTCAATTTTGTAAATTTATTTAATTGTGCCTGTTATTTAATACATAATATATAGCGAATGGAACTTCGTTCCATCTGGGTATCCCACGACACCTCTCGTCTTATTTTTATATTTTTAAATCTATACTAATATTATAAAGAGGAAAAGTTTGTTAGTTTGTAAGTTTGGATGTAGGGGGTAATCTCTCAAAGTACTCAACCGATTTTAACAATGCTTTCACTAATAAAAGCTAACGATATCTCTGAGTGACAGGCTATATTTTATTTTGTTCGAAAATATCAAAACCCACAAAACCTCACTAATAAATTGACAGCGACACCGTAACAATGTTAACTTTATATATAGGAATTCAGCTCCCTAAAAAGCTATGTTTTCGAAACGAAAAAAATATGAGTCTGTTGAAAATTATAGTACATATTTAAAATGAAACTCTACCAATTTTTTCATACTTTTGTAATAAAGCCTAACATCAGTCTATAGAAATTGGAGAATGGTCATGTTTAGGGTAAACAATCTTCCTATCCAGTTTATTCTTCTTCAAGGGACCATGGGTCCATCCATCAGGGTAACCATATTTTTCAACGTCATCCCACCATTGCTGCTCTCCTGAACCCCATATAACATAAATGACGTTTACAGCCAGTAATACAGCGAATACTATCCAAAATACTGTTCTCCATTGTAATATTGTTTGCTAAAACAAAAAATGGTCAAAGGTGTTTTGACCATGCTATAATCATGCTATAATTCAACACATGGAAATAATTTACACTTTCACAATGATATTTATTTAAATAATTGTTTCTGCCTTACCAATCGTGTAATTTGATATCTTAAGGGTACTTCTGTCAAACATATGGCAAATCTCAAAAATATATATTTATACAACATTTTCAACTCAAATTGCTGATAGTTATTATTTTAAATGGAATTAAGCCATATTTTTATTATTTCGTTTTTAAAACAAATATTGCTATTGCATTAAATGTCTTAATTATGAAATACAATTTAAAATAATAAATATCATCAATTTGAGTAGAAAATGTTGTATAAAAACTATTTTTTCTAGGATTCATTGAGATTTGCCATGTTTTTGACATATATAAGATGGCTGACAGCCACGGGCCAAGCCTTGCGACTCTTAGGAGAACTTATGTGGACCAAAGTATTTAACAGGCTTTTTTACTTTCAACCACCCTCTTACGGCTCCAATGGACCGAGCAGTTTATCTCATTAATCTGTTAATTATTATTACTTCCTTAATGTTAAAGTATACTTACATCAGGTGTCAACAGTCCCACCAAATAAGGAGATATAATTCCGGATATTGCCGCAATACCATTTACCAGCGCGGAAGTAGTGCCAGCATAATTCGGCGCAATGTCCATAGCATTTATTTTGACACTACTGTAAAATCCGCCCATTAAAGTCATAGAAGCTATAAAATAGGCCACAGCTTGTACTCGATCGCAACCGGAGTACGAAGCTAGTATTACAAATACGCCCGGCCCTGTTGAAGCTGAAAATTTATATTTTTTCATCAATACATTTTGGTACTAGAAAGTCACGAAAAGTAACATTATCCCTCCCTCGTACCGATTTAAGTACAGTAGTTTTTTAAATTATGCATGGACTCTACATATTTTGCCAAATAATCGACATCTATAAATCCTTTTATCAAGCCCGTGTTTACCATTTATGTTTTATGAAAAAATCTGAATTTATGCAATTAATTATTTATTTATTAATTATGGAACATACCTATTTCATTACAATTTTTATTGAAAATAAGCCGTCAACAAAGTGCAATTAAAATAAAACCCAAGCATAAATACAATGAAATATGTTTGAAAACTGTAATATACATATGATTTATTATATATTGTTCTCTACAGGATCTTCACATACTTGCAATAACTGTGCGATAGAAAGTCACTGATTGCATCATATTTCTTGTAGTTTTAAGAGCAATTGGAAACAAAAGTGCTACTTACATATCGTCGTGTAAATTTTTCTTCCAGTCCCAATACTATGCCATTTCCTCTTTATACATAAGTCGCAGGTATATGCAAATATAAATGAAAACAAGTACATAGCTATATAAGGTAAAGCGGATATCAAACCAGTTTCCTGTATGTCGAACTTCAATACGTCCGAAAAATATTTTGGCAGATCGGTTATCATCGTGAAATAACCCCAATCGTGACCCACCTAAAATTGAAACAAAATCATTTTATTTATTTGTATGGAGACCACTAGCATAGAAAAAAAAGTAAATAACGAGAAATTTAATTTTCTAAGGTCTCCCAGATATGTTGAGACGCGACAGAAGGCCAAACAAGCAAACACACTTTTGCAATTATAATATCAGTGAAATACACTGACGAGCAATATAAAAAAGCCACTTGTAAAGTGCCTAAAAAAACAATATAATAAATTATTTTTACATTGTGTAACACATTTAATTAAATTTGTTTTGTTTCCATTGGGTGTTTTTTTAACCGTTATTAAATACACTTGAATGTTGCTTTTTACTTCAAAAAGCTATTTGGCGTGGTTTCGGAAATATTTCATGATAATGGCTTTTTTATATTGCTCGTCAGTGTAGTTAGTTACTAAAGACACTTGGCGAACCAATAACATTTCATAGACCGTCCAATAAAAATAATCCACAAATTTCATCTCCTTTCTGATTTGTTTGACACCAGCCATTTCTTTATATAAACGCCATTGTGCCTCTAATAACCCTAATATAAACCACAGAAGCGGTTACTGTTTTATATTCAATGCGTTCCATATCTCCCATATTTCTTAGCTCATTTATCATAGATCAGAGGAATTTTATTACAAAATACTCACCGCTGCCAAAACCAGGGCCCATAAAGGGACGGAACGTAGCATTGCCTTAAACGGGACCGGATCCAGTTTTTTATGTAATCCAGAAGCAATAACTGTTCTGTTCAAAAATTCTTGTTCTTTAACCGATATGAACGGGTGAGAGTTTGGAGTATTGTAGCAAAGCAAAACCTGGGGTATAGAAATGTTAATTTACAATTTAATTTTAATTAATTAATCTAGGCCATTTGTCAGAGTTCATATTTTAGAACAAATCTTTTATTAATAACTTTTGTAGATGTATTTATGTATTAATTTTATTTTTCTTCACGGGTTACCTTATGGCTCTCTGAACCGTGCTATCGGTCCCAGGCTACCCAGCGGAAGATCAAGTATCCCTCTTTCAGCCAATGGTATTTGTGAGGTATACCCTAGGATTATAAAAAACCATTGGTACATGACCGGGACGTCTTAACCACTCGTCATCGACGCACCTTATTATGTATATAAGTTTTAATTTAATGTACATTTTAGATTTATGTTTTATAGTTTCAATAAAGATTTCATTTAATTAGTGAACAATTATAAAAATAAACAACCATGATCTCATTCTCGGAATTAGAAGCCCAATTAATTTTTTTTAAAGAACTCTTAGATTATTTTTATAACTATAATACAAAACATAATTGCTATTTTTATAAATATACTTACGGAGCAGCTATGGATTGGATAGGTATGTCAGGTATGTATATTTTCTTAGTTTTTGAATTTAATAAATTACATCTCTACTATGGTACACATAAATAAACAAAATTTACCCAAAATATGAACCAAATAACACCTAAAAGTCCAAAACAGTAGAAAACGTAGGCCCAATCACCTCCATCGGACAGCAGCATCCCAGATAAGTATGGGCCGGCTATATTTCCTATTTGCGCCCCTCCGAATATCATGGCACCGAAACGCGATCTTTCTGACGGCGGTACCCATCTAGCCAACATTAGTACAAATGCTGGTGTTATTGGGCCCTGAAATAACAAAAAACATTTTTTTTTCTTCACGGGTTGCCTTACAGCTCCCGAAACCGTGTTACGGTTCCAGGGTACCCAGCGGAAGACCAAGTCTCCCTCGTTTAGCCGATGGTATTTGTGAGGCTATACCTAACGAGTGGCCAGTTCTGTTGAGGTATATTTAGTTGGAAAAGCCTCTAACTATGACATACTATGTACATAAGTTTTTAATTAAAAAACCCATTGGTACATGGCCGGGATCCGGGATCGAACCCGTGGTCTGCCTAGTTAATACCAGACGTCTTAACCACTCGGCCACCGACACACCTGAACTAAATGAAGTCAGTTAAAATGAAATTGAATTAAAAAATAATATAATATTAGAGTATTTTTCATCAAAATTTACCTCAACATAACTTGCCACTTTCTAGGTATAGTCTCACAAGTGACATTGGCTAAATCTTTATCTTCCGCTGGGTACCCTGGGACCGATAACAACTTACAACTGCAACTGAACTTAAACTACCAACATAAACTTCATGAGTTCGTTTCATAATCGTTTTATAGTGTTGTAAAATCGTTAAGTTGAAGTTATTTTATATGTTGAATATACACATGTATTTCTGATCAACCCTCCCCTTCACTCCTTTTCTTTCTCCCTTTCTCCTTGTAATTGTTCAATAGACTATCTCAACTTCCTCTTAATTACGAAAATATAGCTTCCGTATATAAATACCGGTTACATCCGGTCGGTCGTTTTAGTTACCATGGTGATGGACCAAATCACGAGATAAATTAGAAACCGAATTATGAAGCCCCAATTATTATATTTTGAACCTAACCCGACATCGACTCAGTTACAATTTTGTGGCCAAGCAGATTTACAAATACCCCAGGTTCGATCCCCGCCTCTCCCGTTTTTTTTTTTGGATACCAGATACTCATGATAGAATAAAAAAAACAAGCGAGCCTTACAATAGTCGCATAATAATGTGTAACATCTGACATCTCACCTTAGTAATAAGCAACATTAACATTATATGCTGAAAACATTAACACTTTATACACAACACTGTAGGTTAAGCGCACAGCTGATTCGTTCTCCTTCTCTATTTCCCTTTCTCTTTCTCATCACACACACACGCACACACTGTTGGCTGACAGTACCAACCTCTCGAAAAATGGGTTGGTACCATCTGACGGGCATTTCTACCACTGCGTGCGCTCATTGGTCAAATTAAATAGCGCACGCATCCCCGGCTTCCTGTTACACACTTCCGTCCCTTTTCACGAAATCTCTCTCACAGATGTTACACATCAAAAATCTAATATTTACCTCACCAAGACCTTCTATAACTCTTATAACAAAAAGACCTATAGCTCCTCCAAGTTGTATAGCCAGCGGTGTTAATACAGTTGCTACTGAAGACAAAAGCAACCCAATGCCTATTGTCCATTTCCCACCAAATCGCTCTGCCAATAATCCTCCAGGCAAGTGAGTTATCACGTATCCATAGTAAAACGCACTTAGAAGCAAACCTTGAGTTGCTTCATCCCAATCGTATTTCTCAACATCCTGAAAAAAATTTTGTCAAAATAAACAGAAATTCATTGCAATATTACATTACAAAAGTTGATTGGGACAGACAGACAGATTTTTAAAAACATTTATATATGGTAATAAAGTTAGATGTCTTAATTTTTAAAGACTCTTTTTAGGGTTCCGTACCCAAAGGTTGACGTCCGTCCGTCTGTCACCAAGCTGTACCTTTTGAACTCTAATAGGTAGACACTTGAAAATGTCGCAGAGTGTGTATTACCATTATTATTTAATCTATGGTATTACTTAGCCGCTATAACAACAAATAATAAATGTAAAATAAAGTTAAAAATTAAACGGAGTACTCATACAAAAAACGTGTTTTATTCAGCGTTTTCTACTCGACCTTAGTAATAGCAATACATACAAACGTCTAACTAGTATAACTATAATCAGTAGCGGCGTTAGGGTAGGGCGCGGTTGTGCGACCACCCAGGGCGCCAGATAAAAAGGGGCGCCCCTTTAAGTCCGCTCGCTCATTGAGCAAGTCCTACTTACTAGTAAATTCCCTAAGTCTAGCGACAAAATCGCTATGGTGGCAACACTAGAATGGGATCCAGTGTTTTTCGAAAATTAAGCTGATAAAAACTTATCTGCGATCAACAATATCTCAATGTAGATTGACAAACTTGGCAACTTTGTCAATCGAAAATGAAATTGCAGTTCGCTAATAGAAAGGCTAGAAAAGCAAAATTTAATTAGTTTTTTTAAAATAAATGGTTATTTAATTTTATCCTTTGCCTTTTTTGTGGGTTTGAATGACAGATAGGGGGCGCCGTAGAAATCTCGCCCAGGGCGCTGGTAGTGCTAAAACCGGCACTGACTATAATGCAACAAATAATAAAAACCCAAGTGTGAGTCAGACTTGCGCTATTTTCTTCCTGCGCCAAACAGGGGCGTCAAACTTGGTCTGTACTTAGTGCAGTTGGCCAGTTTTTATTAATTTGTATCGATTAAGTAAGTTATGCCTTGTTGTGTAGCCAGAAGCACTCCAGTAATATACCTATATATTTTTTTCTTTTTTCTTCACGGGTTACGGTTCCAGGGTACCCAGTGGAAGACCAAGTCTCCCTCGTTTAGCCGGAGGCTATACCTAACGAGTGGCTAGTTCTGTTGAGGTATATTTAGATGGAAAAGCCTCGAGTGTGGTTTGTCGGATTATGTACATAAGTTTTTATTTAAAAACCCATTGGTACATGGCCGTGATCCGGAATCGAACCAGGGGTCTTCCTATTATAGTTAATCCAGACATCTTAACCACTCGGCCACCGACGCACCTTAACCTTTTACCTATACAGATCATTTATCACAAAATGATACTTCAAAAAAAATCATATCAAATCTAGGTACCTACGATATTTGATTAATAATGCTGACATTTTTGACATCTTAATTTACTGAGTCACACAATTAGCATCACGACCATCATATCTTGACGTAGTCAGAGATAATATAGTAACAATGTCTATGTTAACGAGATTTGCCTGTCGCTAAAGGGTTGAGGAAAACTGCTCGAAAACAATTTGCTCGAATTTCATATTTAATGTTATATATGCGAAAGTAAGTAACTCTGTCAGTCTGTATGTTACGTGTTCACGGTGTACTGGACCGATTTTGGAATTGAAAAATGGATAACCTGGAGAATTAGAAGACCTGGCCCCTTAAGTATTCTAAGCACTCGAAACGCTAAAACATAATATTATATGCAGATTAAATAACCGAATTATATGAAAAGTATGTGGAGCCCATATTATGAAGCTCAATTTATGCATTTTGACTAGGTACTTAAATAATAAAAAATCCGAAAAACAACAACCGGGCATTACCACAAAAGTTAGCTGATCGACCAAAACTTTCCTCATTTTTTTCAGTGTTATCTACAGGTGAGCTCAGACGCTAACTTTGCGTTCACGAAAGACGCTAATTGAAGACAAAATGACATAATTACGCTTCGTTTTCTACAAGGAGTTTATACTTCAAGAATTTTGTATATTGTATAGGTATTTTTTATAAGTACATAAACTCCTTGGTTTCATCAAAGTGAAGGACAGTTTCGTTAGATCTAAGGTCACGTGGTTGTATTTCAGTCGGCCCCATACATTTAAAGTTACCTATTCTACTTTCTATTATATTATTTATTTATATTCGTTTAGTTGAACATTGTCTAAAGGCCCCAGAGATTAGAGATAGAGAATCTAAATGCTGCTCTAACAAAAACTAGTCAGTAATATTGGCGATTACCAAAAAATAGAAAATTTGGAGACTTGAACTTTCCCTTTTGTAACAAACAGACAGTTAGAATTACTTTCTCATACGTATTATAAAATAAATTTTCTATTCGAGCAACTATTTTTCGAGCAATTTTCACTAAACCACTAAAACTGTGAATTCTTACTCGTATAAAGATAAACTCGATGTTTCCATTCCTAGTTTTTAGCACTGGCGTCGTCTGTTGAAATCCGATTTTGCTAAAATATCTCATATTTTTTACCAAATAAATACAAAAAAGTAAAGATTTTTTGTAATAAGTGTAAGTATTTAAGGAGTCGATAGCCTAATTGGTAGAACGTTGACTTAAATTGGAACCGGGAACTCATGCCAAAAATTCTAAGCCCAAATTTTCTTTAAGTGCTTTATGTGCTCATAAAGCTCGAGGGCACGTAAAACCGACGTCCGCACTTCTTCTAAAAATAACAGATATTTACGTCATAGAAAGAAGTGACCATTCTGTTATGGACAAATGGCAAAAAATGGACACCGCAAGATGTGTTTTAGTACTTACATTAGAAAAGATTATTGTGCTGTTTTCTATAACTTCATTGGATGAGAGGTCGTCAGGGTCTGGACATATTTCCCCCACAATATGTTCAGAAGGAGGTCTAAGCATCACCATTTGTGTAATAGTCATGCTTAAACATACTCGTATTGTAAAAGAATTCGCCAATGCGAACAAGCCCATAATGCCCAATACATATCTTTGTGGTATGAAGAATGCTGAAAAGATATACACAATAATATCAGAACAAGCTTCTGTCGGCGGTTTCACCCGCGTGGAAACAGATCCAAAAAGATATAATCCCGTGGCTATAATTTGCCCCTCCCCCGCCCGCTTTTGCGGTATAAAAAGTAGTATATGTCATTCTATTATTCATATCGATCCCGTGAAAAACAAAAACAAATCTATCCCACGGGAATCATATTTTTTCTGGGATAAAAAGTAGCCCATGTGCTATTCTAGACATCTATCTCTGTGCCAAATTTCATCCAGATCCGTTCAGCCGGTCTGGCGTGATTGAGTAACAAACATACATACATACAAACTTTCGCGTTTTAATATTAGTGCCTCGTATTTTCATTTCTAATTTATAGCACTGCAGACTCGTTTGATACCCTTTAAGATCGAGATGAAACCAGAAGAAAATTCCAAGGTGATGAAGGTCATGAAAATCCAAAGCTGGAATATTCTGGACAAGCATTAGGTCAGACTGAACGTCGTCTTAAGAATTCTAAGAATAATAATTTATGCTTCAGTATCATGTAAGTATAAGATATCTATACTAATAATAATTCTGATGAGTTTGTTTGTTTGAACGCGCTTATCTCTGGAACTACCAGTCGGATTTAACATAACGCTACCTACCCTAAGGGGGTGAAGTTGTATTCCTAATACAACGCGTACGAAGTCGCTGGCAACTGCTAGACTCACAGACAGACATTTTTTATTGGGATGATTTTTTGGAGATTTAGAAGGGTAATTAATTTATTTTTGTTAATTTATAAGTTTTACTATTACGTTCACGGACAAAATGCCCTGTCCTTTGTAAGGCTTGCATGGAGACATAGGTCCAACACGTAGATGCCCTTTAGAGTTTTTAATCTAAAGTGTTGTGACTAGCACCAGTCGGGACCTATCTCTGAATGCATAAGAGTAATGCGCTCACAGACAGGCCCCGTCAGGTGCCTGGGGTATTGCAGAGATTTAATTAAATAAAAATTGGGCTATTGTTTTTTATCAAGTGTATTGGTTTAGACTACTACACCTGCCGGATATTATTAATCTCATGAAACGTAAAATTGGCAGTGACTCGTCTTTTACTCTAGAGGCCTCCTATAATAACCACCTTTTTAAAGCATTTCTGCCAGCAGTTATACATACAACATAGGTGTAAGCGGCTGGGGGTGTCGAGAGGTGTGACACCGGTTTTACCTATAACTTCTCCGTTTTAGACATTTCCACTTTCGAGCATAATACATAATAAATTATTAAAATAAATTTAAAAAAATATTTGGACACGTTGGAAGAACGAAGTATAAAAGATTGACTAAAAAGGTTTATATGGCTGAAATGAAAGGAAATGCTGGAGGATGACCTAGGTTTATTAAACATATAAAAAATGTATTGATCGATGGAAATATTAAAAGTATACACTATCGCCGAGCATGTATGAAAGGTACGATGAATATAAAAGAAGCGAAAGAGGTATGTCAGGATCGTAACAAATGGCATTCGATTGTCTCTGCATAACCCTTGGTATGAACGACGTGATGATAGATATATAGATAAATAAAAAAAATATGGATATGCATTATTATATATTTCCATGAAACAAAATTACGTGTGCGGAAATGTTGTTCCGACTCTCTGCCTACCCCTTTGGGAACGGCCGTAAATATTTGTGTAATAAATATGTTAATTTTTTTACTGTTATATTTCTGAAGTTTATTTTGTAAAACAAACCATGGCAAAACAATATGAATCACGGATTCTTATGATCTTATTCTTATCTATTAAATATTTGCAATATTACTCACAATAAATAGATTGTCAGAATCTATAAACCCACCATAAATATACATAAGTAATTCCATGAAAACTTTGAAAGTTGTGTTTAGTTGTTATAATAAACATAATACAAACGTTTTTCCCAAGTTTTCAACTGGTTAAAATTATGTCAAAACTCAGTGGAAGTGCCTTTAATTTATTTCCAATAGATTTATGTTAGATCAGGTCAACTATTAAGTGTGCACACGTCTTTCTTGTTTTTAAAAATATTGTTATATTTTTGAACGCGATGAAAAGATAAATAATTACCTTTGCTTAAAACTCGCCTCCATCCCGTCAAAGTCATCTTCAAAGACTCAATTTAAACAGATCTCTTATCTATATCTATCTGATATAAAATCGTATCTAATATAAAGATAGAGTGCATGCGCGGGAGTCACCGGACAAAATACTTGAAAGCAATGTCTTGAGGGATTTCAATTTATTTTGTTGTTAATCTTGGTAAAGTTAAGATAATTTAAGAGCATGGTAATGCTTGATAGCGGACGTCTCTTTAAACGTATTATGTAACATGACATAAATATTCCGTTTGATAAAATAGTGTGAAGCTTTGAACAAAATATTGGGGGAAAATGAATACAGTAAAATATTTTTTAAATCTATCTATCATCACGCCTTTTATCCCAAGAGGGGTAGGCAGAGACAATCGAATGCCATATGTTACGATCCTCACATACCCCTTTCGCTTCTTTTATATTCATCATTATCTTTCAAAACGTCAGGCGTTTTAATTGTAGCTATGCGTTTTAAGCGCCTACCGTTACCATAATTGATGCAATGGACAACATTTAATTACTTTTGATCAATTAAAAAAAATACATTTATAGTTTTAGAAAGTTTTCAATATAGTTGATTTAAAAAATACAATTATGTCTGAAATAGTTTCCTAATTAAAATTGCGATTTATATAAATAAATGTCAAAAATAGTAAATTTAAAAAAAAACAAATTATTAAAATGATATCAGTAATAGTCAATCTAAAATACAACTTATATAATATAATGTCTAAAATGATGAAGAAAAAAAACCGCCTTCAAAACCAAAATGTGCTTTCCGATAGCAAATGCACAAGTTACTACTTAGGTATAAAAAAAATACCCAAATCTCTTCAAGTACTTTATGCCTATAAAATTTGAACAGTTCTCGATTTCTCCAGGATCCCATCATCAGATCCTGACTTGATGACCATGGGACCACCTGAAAAGTATACGTTTTCAAAAAAAAAATTAAATCGGTCCACGCTTCTGCAAGTAATCGGGGAACATACATAAAAAATAAAAGATTCCGACGAATTGAGAACCTCCTCCCTTTTTTTTGAAGTTCGGTTAATAATCAATGTCCATATTAACATTGATTATATTAACCGTATAATATACTCACCATAATTTTAAGACCTATATTCTATTCTTGCAAATAAAACATTTGATTTGATTTGAAAAATACAATGTTAATAATATGTAACGAATTTACAAATATATATGCTAACGCTATAGAATTTCATAAAAGATTTTTTATTTATGTGAATATGTCGCGAAATATAAGCTCCTAAAGGTGGCCACACATTCGTCCAATCCCCGGCCGGTCGCCGTACGTAGGTGCGGTCCACCGAAACCGACCACGGACTCGTCCAATTTTTATCGCGCGGCCCACCATCCGTTTTTAAATCGCTGTATTTGAGGTTGATTTCGATGACCGGAACGATCTGTCACACACACACTCACATCCACACGCCTTTGTTTAATCGAATCTTGTGTGTCTGTGTGTGGGTGAGTGAATTGCATGATTGCATGTGATCTAGATCGTATTGCTAATGTGTGGCCTGTCTTCAATCTCGATCATACGGCGGCCGGACCGAAAAAAATCTGTGAGATACAGGAACCTTAAGAGTCGTTAACATTGTTAACATATTCGAAATATATCAAGAAGTATATTATTTTGAACAAAATCCAGTAAATAATATTTTTTAGTAAACTCTTTCTCTGACATACTTTCATCGATTCTAAAAAAGCTTTTATGTTGATAAAAATTAACTAAAAGCTAAAAATAAATTTATTTAGATTGGAAACAAGCCATTTTCTACATTTTAACTTTTACAGTCGTGTTACACCCTGTTTTTTTCTCCTGCTGTCAAGTGTAACACGCTTTTATTTGAAAACTTGACAATTGCAAAAGTTACAATGTTATTTACTTCTATGGATTCGTTTTTATCAATATACTAGGGGTGTTCTTCCACCAACGATGACCCACGCTAGGAGCGCCCTGCGACTGCAGTAACCGAACAAATTATAAAAAAAGTTTAAAAAATTGTTTTGGCGGATCGTCGTGTTACAGTTCGTTTTATAGCTGAAGAAATCAAGATTTCGATAGGGAGTGTCTATAATATTATGCACGACCACCTGGGCATGAAAAAAGTGTCCGCGCGCTGGGAAACAAACCAGACTAAGGATTTCGCGAATCTGTTTTGATTTGTTGCAGCAAGATCCTTATCGATTTTTGTCTCGATTCATAACCATGGATAAAACATGGCTTCATCATTATGACCCGGAAACGAAACAGCAGTCCATGACTTGGAAGAGACCGTCATCTCCAACTCCTAAAAAATCTCACTGCTCTCTTTTCTGGGACAGCCAAGGGGTGGTAATGATCAAATACCTCAATCATGGAGCCACTATTACGGGGAATTTATATGCAGGACAAATAAAAAAATTACGCAACGAAATACGCGAGAAACGGCGTGGCAAACTGACTAAAGTTGTTTTGTTTTACCAAGATAACGCCCCTGGGCACAAGTCTAGCGTTGCGATACTGGCTTTGAACTGATGGAACATCCTCCATATTCACCGGACATCGCCCCTAGTGATTTCTATCTTTTTCCGCGGTTAAAAGAGTACTTCAGAGGCCAAAAATTTGAAGACAATGAGGCAGTAGTCGCCGCAGTACACGGTTTTTTAGAGGCTCAGGGTAAAAAGTTTTTTACTAAGGGAATTTTAAGTCTAGAAAAAAGGTATATCATGTGTTAAAAAGTGACTATGTTGAAAAATAAAATAAGTTGTATTAAAAGATAACTGCGTCTTTCTCATTCTCACTTTTTATTGAACACCCCTCGTAAAAGCTTGTTTTTATAATATTTGTTAGATATGTAAATAAAACCTTTGAATGTCCTTACGGTCTTTATTTTATTATATTATTGAATCATTATAAACTAGGATAATAACTAAATAATACTTTCATGTATTATTTTCCATGTTTTCTTTTTCTGACTGACATCTAATTTTTCTAAACTCCAATCAGACGTCAAAATAGATTTTTTAAATATAAATGAATATGGCCAATTTCAACATCCTCCGCCTTATAGGAAGAGCAAATAAATTATTAAATAAAAAATATATCTGTGTATCTTCATATTCATAATAAATCAATTCTCCATAATCTTCTATTATTATCTTTTTCTTTCTTTTTTTATGGTTCCAGGGTACCCAGCGGAAGATCAAGTCTCCCACTTTTAGCCGATATTTATAATTATTAATAAATCTTTTTAACCAAGTACAAATTCTAATAACCCTTGAGCATTTACTAAATTTCATAAATTTTCCAGAAATTTTATATAAAATATTTTTTACAGTATTGGTGACTGTACATATCAATTCAGTGTTTGCCTTTTCATCCACATTCTTTTGTACTTCATTAGATACTAAAGCAGTAGGTGTCGACACCTTTTCCAAATTCAAATGATAATTTTCGTAATTCGCTCTATTTTCAGACACAACAGTTTCCGAACTCCTTACCGATCTCGTGTCATTTAAAATAGTATTAACAATTCTTTTTATCCTATTCCACTTAAGGCGGTACTCGTCACTTTCATCACTTTCATTGTCTATATCTTCATCCATTATCTCTTGATCACGTAATATTTCTTGCATAATGTCGCCGTCTAATATAAATAACTTTTCTGCCTTTTCCTTGGCGGTAGTAAATACATCGTCTATATCCCCGATGTCCACCTTGGAATCTATTAATTCGGCTATTTTATTTATGTTCTTTGATAATGTTCGGCGCAAACTTGACCGTTCCTTAATAAGGACATTCAACTTACTGTTATTACTCATTATTGTCCTGTCACGGTCGCCACTTTGTTAGATATGTAAATAAAACCTTTGAATGTCCTTACGGTCTTTATTTTATTATATTATTGAATCATTATAAACTAGTATAATAACTAAATAATACTTTCATGTATTATTTTCCATGTTTTCTTTTTCTGACTGACATCTAATTTTTCTAAACTCCAATCAGACGTCAAAATAGATTTTTTAAATATAAATGAATATGGCCAATTTCAACAATATTTTTATTACATAAATTTATTATTTAGGAATCCTAAATATTTTCTATGCAAGAAACACTTTTATTTATTTTTTCTTCACGCGTTGCCTTACAGCTCCCGAAACCGTATTACGGTTCCAGGGTACCCAGCGGAAGACCAAGTCTCCGTCTTTTATATTTCATAGTTATAACCGTAGAAACAAATACTTCCTAAACTCTGTAAAATTAAACACCATATTTGTATATACATATTATTTATTATATTTTTCTAGAATTAATACTGTCAATACCTTATTAAAACATAAAATAAACATGACATAAACAAGCACACTTGCTTTGGACTCAAATTAGCATACCCTGTACTTTAAGTTCCAAAAACAGACCAACTTCGCGAACAAATTAACAAAAATATTTTCTGGATAAAATTATTTTGTTCGGACAAGAATAAAACCAGGTACTATTTTGTGGATATATTCCTTAACCTTGCTTATTCATTTTAATACTATACAATTCATACATCTTCATACATACAAAGTCATTGTTTTTTTATTTAGCTAATAGGTATAATGCTGAGTAAATCTTATCTAACTGCCTTACTATTAAACATCGTCGTACATTTGTACAATGGTTTATTATACTTTAACAAATCTATTATTTACCAATATGGGAAACAAAACAACATATTTTAAACATTGTAGACCCAAACTAAATTGGAAGGTCCCAAATGAAATACGTTTGACCTAATGACAATTTTTGAAGTATTGATACAAACAAACACAACTTCACGGCCATACCTTGCCAGTTGTCCATATGAACAGAACAGGTGGCAAGCCTGTTGCTGCACTTAATGGCCGAAAATATCCTTTGCGTGCCCTCCGAAGCACAAGGAGTCGATTTAAGAACATAGCATTGAACCCGGGACCTCACGATTTCAAGACTACACTCTACCAATTAGGCTATCGACGAATAGGGAATTGAGGTATTGCATTCATATAAAGTCGAGTAAGGTATCAAATTGACGGGCCTTACGAGCTGAGCTCGATTTAAATCAATTCTATCAAAGAATTTCAAGTAGAAGATTAATTTATTGAAGTTAAGATCCCGTCACAACGTTTATTAGCAAGACCCTTATTTTTTAAATAGTAATTATCAGGTACGCTTTCAGTTATTCAAGCCTTCATTCAGTATTTTTCTTGTATTTCTTGTTTTGGTTTAATATCCTCGACATCTGTACCTCTTCTTGCCAAGGGTCCATGTTTCCAATTTTCTGGGTAACCGTGTCTGTCAACATCGTCCCACCATAGTTGCTCTCCTTTCGCCCATATGAGATATACTACGTTGGTTAATACAAGAATTGCGAAGCATACCCAAAATGCTACTCTCCATTGTTTTAATGTCGACTGAAAAAGATGCAATTATTTTAGGCTAGCTTTTGTCAAATATTAGAATTGCTATTAATCGGTTTAATCGTCTTCTATACACGGCACCGGGGCCAGAAAAAGTTTTTACAATATCCACGTCATAGGTGACAATCCTGTCGCTGTACCTACTTACTGGGACTAAATAAAGGTTTAACTTCCTAAATAGTATAGGTATCTATTTATACTCTACTAGCTAATTGCCCGCTATTTGGGTAGGAAGCTTGATGTTAAGTGGCCTATAACCTTCCCCGAGAGTTGGGCTATTAAATCCAAATATATTTTTTTCAAATCGGTCCAGTAGTTTTTGAGTCTATAGAATATAAACAAACAAATATTAGACTAGCTGATTGTCCGCTACTTCATACGCGTTGTACTATGAATACAATTCACCCCCTTGGGTAGGTAGCGTGATGTTAAATAGCATTTAGCATTCCCCGAGAATTGGGCTGTCAAATGCCAAAATATTTTTTCAAATCGGTACAGTAGTTTTTGAGTCTATAGAATACGAACAAACCAAGAAACAAACAAACAAATATTTATTTTTATATATTCAACAATTTTCAGAAGAAATGCGAATACCGCTTTATATACCTTCCTAATAAGCACTAGAAGTAAATCAACGTAATTATTCGTCAAGATAATTAATGTTCTTAGTTTTTGCTGTAGTAAATATCGACCCCGGGACTTTCGGTTTAAAGTCCTACTCTGCAAGTATAGCGCCATCGAAAATTTCATAACTATTCCAAACAACACCTATCAAAATTAATTAATTTGTACTCACGTCCGGTGTCAAAAGGCCAATTAAATAGGGTGAAATTATTCCTGAAATTGCCGCAATGCCATTCACCAACGCTGTTGTGGTTCCAGCGTAATTCGGTGTTATATCCAAAGCGTTAATTTTCATTCCGCTGTAATAAGCTCCCATTAATGTCATTGCAGCTATGAACCATACAACAGCCAACGTAGTATCACATCCAGAATATGAAGCCACAATAATACAAATACCAGGACCAGTTGCAGCTGAAATTTTAAAATGACAATTAATGCAACGTAGCCTATTATGATCGCTGACAAGAGAGGTAGAGCTAGATACTAACAAGAAAGCTAACGCCAAAACAACAATGAAGGTATCCAAGAAAATAAATTTTAAAAACATATTAGGTACACTCCTTTTCTAGGGTAGTCTGGTAAAAATACTGCTTCATCAGACTGTTTAAAAGCGCATGGAAAAAACTAATATGAAATTGTTGCTATTTTGAGATTAAACGTTACAGAAATTTTAACTAAAAAATAATCTGTTAAAAGTCTCAGTTCATCGTCAATCCAGGCTGAATCAAATTTAATTCAAATCCAATAATCCACGACCCTGAATTGATGACAGACCATTAAGATAGATTAGATATGTGTCGAAAAAGTAAAATTCACAGATGCGTGAAAAGCATAAACTGCAGTGTGGCTTACTGGCGTTACTAATCCCAAATCAATTTCCTTATTTAATCTCAATTTCCGACAGAAAACTTGTTCAATTGGCAATTTACAAGGAAATGGTTTGAGTTCGTCACGACTTTTGAAATCTATATTATTGACTTCGCAAATAAAACCCACTCTAGTCTGTGTTTTATTGATTCCAAGCCTTAATGTAATCTAGACCAACAATTTCAAGACCATTAATTATATTTTAATCTATAATATCAAAACCCAAGACAACAGACATTGTGTTAACACTGATTCAGACTGCAAATCTTAGCAGAAACAAAGGTTATAATTTTTTAATTTTAAGGTTTAATGCACTTACCAATAGTAGTGTATAATTTCCTTGCAGTTAAAATACTATGATATCCTCGTTTTACGCAGAAATCGCAAAGCAATCCGAAGAAGAATGCAGACACCCACATAAAAACGTATGGCAAAGCTGAGAGCAAGCCAGCAGATTTTATATTGAACTTCAAGACGTCCGTCATATATTTTGGCAAATCTGTCACCATCGTGAAATAACCCCAATCGTGACCAATCTGAAAACAATATTAATTTTTATATTTTCAAATACCGCAACGAGTTTCCTACTCTTGCATTTGGATAATCAGTTCTAAGGATCCTTTTCAGTTCAGAGAAGGTAAGAATTCGTACTATTGAGTCCGTTTAAAGGTGGCCACACATCCGTCCAATCCCCGGCGCGTCGCTGTACGGTCCACCGAAACCGACCACAGACTCGTCCAATTCTTGTAACGAACGGTCCGCCTAGATTATCCGGCGGCCGAAATGGGAAATTTTCGATGCCGGACCAATGTGTGGCCTACTTAAATGGTCCTTTGGAGTAAGGTGAGACAAATGTACCTATGTAGGGTAGATGACAGGGTAAACAAAATAATAATATATTTAGTTCGTCATTTAGATTATCAAAAAATATTGGACACGTATTTTTTCTTTTGTCAATCAAACAAAAAATGACAGAGATAAAGCGCGTCAAAGTTTGGGAGTGGGGGCTGGTGACGTCACGCCTTGCTAAAAATTTTATTGTACCACGGCGTGACGAACTTTAGCGGGCTATATCTTCATAATTTTTTGTTTAATTGACAAAAGAAAAAATAAGTGTCCAATATTTTCTTATAACTTAACTGACGGACTAAATAGAATTTTTTAGTCATCATGCCTATTAGACATAATAGAGATTTCTGTTGACCTGTAGTACCACAGCTCACAATGTGTGTTTGTGGTGTGGTCAGAGATCCTAACTAACATTATAAATGCGAAACTGTGTTTGTTTGTATGTCCTTCTTTTACGCCATATCAAAGTAATTGATCGACATGATTTTTCGCACAGATTTAACATTGGCAATTTTTGTTCTTACTCACATATTAAAAGCCATGGGCGAAGCCGGGACGGAGAGCTAGTATTTAATATTAAAAATCAATGGTAAACTGAGGTACTTAGAAGCACGGGCGATAACTCAACTTGATCTTTGAATCACGAGAAATTGATTAAATAAAGTACTTAAAGAAAATTGGTTCTTAGCGTTCTTGGCTTAATTTGAAATAAGCCAATTTCCGATTGATAAAATAATTTAACCGATTAATTTGAACTTGACAGCTTAAATTTATAAGAAATGATCTAATATGACGGACAAGCGTTAAATATTATATCAAGATTTCACATAAAATAAAATCTTACTGCGGCAATAATTAAAGCCCACAGAGGGTAAGAGCGAAGCAACGCCTTCCATGGAACCGGTGGCAATCTTTCTTTTTTCGTTTTAGCCAGTGAATCGACATTTTCATTTAGGAATTCTCTTTCCTCGTCTGTTATGAATGGATGAGTGTTTGGTGTACTGTAGCAAATTAAAACCTGAAAAATAAATGTATTTTTTTAGAGTATGTGAAGCTTGCTCGTCGTACTAAGCCTAAACCTACTAAGGTCCGATTTTGTAGACTGGTCTTATTTAGTAAACAATATATGCATGTACCTATTTGGTCAGGCCAATTTTGTATTACACTATACATACACATAACACGCCACACATATTTTACACATTTTCATACCTACCCTCCGTTTCCTTATAACGCCAGTGTGTGTAAAATGCCCGGACGGTCGAGACGTTTATCCAACATCCGCAAGCGAGTCACACTATTCGCATCCGCGCTGCCCACTCAAATCGCTAACTCAAAGACAATCTAGTTTACACGCAAACCCGCTATTTAGTTAGTAAGCTAGGTTAAGAAGAAATTTGTGGAATAGACAGCAGCCAACAACGAACCGAAGCACAGCGACCCATGGATTAAAGAACATCTCGAAGGTAAGGGCTGTTAATTTCCTCACCAGTATCCTCAAAAATCTGTTGTCATTTAATATCTTATAATCTGTGTTATAGATTGCACTATTAATGTGTTTATTTAGTTTGGTATTAAACTAGTTTACTTGTATTGTTAAATTGTTTTTGTCCCGTTACGTATTAATTCACCTTTTTATCTATTTTACATTTTCAGAACTAATAATCATATTTTTTTAACAGACTATTAATATAATATTATATATATCTATCTATCATCAAGCCTTTCATCCCAATAGGGGTAGGCAGAGACAATCGAATTTGTTACGATCCTGACATATCTTTTTTGCTTCTTTTATATTCATCATACCTTTCATACATGCTCGGCGATTGTGTGTATGTATATAATTATATATATATAACTTTTTTTATAAAGAGGTAAAATTTTATTTTTTGTATGTTTGTTTGTAATGAATAAACTCAAAAAACTACTGAACCGATTCCAAAACTTCTTTCACTGATAGAAAGCTACGATATCCCTGAGTGACATAGGCTATATTTTATATTGCTCGAATATATCCACGGGCGGAGCCGGGGGCAGGAAGTCTAGTAACTTTATAAATATAAAGACATACAAAGTTATAACCTCGTATATGGAACTGAATTAGATGAAATTTAAATTATCATGCTTGCTGATTATTTAGGTACACATAATCGACCCACCTGCAGTCATATAAATACAACCCTTTATCTCAAACCCTTAAATTATTATTGCATTCTTAGCGATAAAGACAATTTTAGATATTATCATAAAGACATGAAAGGTGATAAAAATTAACCTTATCGGTTAAATTATATGAATTGTAGTAAAAATCAATGTTACTAAAATTACTCACCCAAAAAATAAACCAAACAAGTCCAATTCCTCCGAATAAATAGAAAACGTCGTCCCAGCGACCTTCATGCATTATCAGACCAGAAAAGTAGGTTCCTGCTATATTACCAATTTGTGCACCACCAAATACTATTGCTCCCATTCTAGCTCGCTCCGCTGCCGGTGCCCAGCGAGACAAAACTGCCATTAAACCAGGCATTGTAGGTCCCTGAAACAAATTAAAAGAAATAATTAACGATATAGAGGTATTTAATTGATTAGAGGTATTCCGAGTGTATAAATAAAAAAAAAGAAGTAGAGTATATAAATGCATAAATTAATATTATTATTATATGTTGTTAGGTTGATGCTATTTCTATACAAAGAAGTCAATTACCTCACCAAGCCCTTCGACTACTCTCAATACAAACAAAGCCGTAGCACCACCCCATCTAGTAACTACAGGTGTTATAAATGTACAAATAGCTGTTGACAGCAACCCTAACCCCAAAACCCATTTTCCTCCAAATCTCTCAGCTAACATCCCTCCAGGAATATGTGTTAAAACGTAACCGTAGTAAAATGAACTTAGAAGTAATCCTTGGGTGGCTTCGCTCCATTCGAAAATTGCGTTCTGAAATTAATAAAAAGTATGTCATTAAATAATTAATCGTCAAGCTTTAAATAAATATATGTCCATATTAAATAAGTAGCTCTCGAATAAAATCATGACCATTCAAATAAATATTGGGATACCTAGTATGAAGGCAAACGCGTCGCAGACAATAATAACACGGTTATACAAATTAATAGCGCATTGAAAAATATATGAAATTTATTCTAAAAAGAAAATACATAATTTTCCTGAGTAATTTCATAATTTTTCAATGGCGCTATGCTTTTTCAAAGTTATACATATCACCCCTTAACTTCAAAGTGCCTTTAACTCTGTTCTTATTAATATTTTTTTTTAAAAAGTTGTGTAAAATTTAATGCTTTACTATTTTTTTTTCAAGCTCTTATAACTTTTGAATAATCTAGAAAAAACATATATATTAATTTTTCACCCCTTTTTACCGGGGGTTTACAACTAAATTTGGAATATTAATGCCTGTATATTTTATAAAAATATTCGAAGTATTAGAATCCAGGAACGTCTCATTTATACAGACACGCATGCATAGTAGGATATTTTGTCTTGTAACATTCGAATGCTATATAGTGTTGTGTTGTGTTGAGCAATATCGACCAATAAGCAGGAATTTTCATCTGGCACTTCATAATTTTATTCTTAGTTAAACAATATACTTAATAAATATATAATTTCGTAACTTCTGAGCCGGTTTGTATGAAGTTGAAGGTGTAGTCGAATTTATTTATTTACTTTATTTTGAAAATATATTACTCATAAAAAACTGAACAGCGAACTTAGAAATTAAAATTTATTAAATATTTATTCATTGCATTTATGTTGAAGTCGATTATTTTCAAATTAAAGATTCGCCTCGACGTAAATTTCAAACTCCACACAGCCTACTTCAAACTTTTATAAGAGATTTCAATAGACTTAAGAAAAAAATTTATACTTACTTCTTCAGCCCTCATCATGGTTACAGAAGAGTTACTGCTTCGAGTCATCATCGTAGAATCAGGACACGCGTCAGGATCATAATAGCCATTTTCATCTGAATCTCCCCGTTTTACCATTTGTGTTATAGCCAGATTCAAACATACTCTCATAGTGTAGGCATTGGCTATTGCCAGCAAACCCATTATTGCCAACACATAGCGTTGAGGGAAGAGGAACACTGGAAATTTAAAATTTGGTTCATTTGACTTGACTAAAAAATTCTCAGCACCAATAATAAGCAAGCATCTGCCCCTCTTCTGAAAATAATGGGACCAATTTTATACCCCCAGGTTTCCCTTGAGGCTCCCTAGTGTGTGGTCAGTATAATTGAGGTGTTTTAAGATCGAAGAACCTCATATATACTTTGTAAGTGGTATATTCTAAATCCATGATAAAATGTAACGTTGTTTCTTCTGGAGGAAGGAGGAGTAATTTTCCCAGGATAAAAATGTGTAGGATAAGAATTTGTCCTTCATTCAGAACAACTGCTGCCGTCTGGTTTTTTCTTCAATACAATTTTTTTTTTATTATGAAAGATATTTTTTTATTTTGACAAAAAAAAACCTTTACGGGTTTCCTTACATCTCATGGGAACCGTTGCCGGTCTCCGGATACCCAGCGGAAGACATAGTTTTCCTCACTTGATTTTGAATTTAAGATTTAGACAAAGAGACCCGAAGTCCACAAATAAAGTATGTTCATATCTAGAAAAGTGGGCTGCCATAGATTTCTTAATTAAAAGAAAGACTCTGTACATATATCTATTAGTAAAACATGTACAACCTAGTAAGCTAAACTTAAATGATCGTTAATATCTATTAAAGACTAGAAAGGAACAATGGAAAACAATTGCTGCTAGGTACTTGTTCAGACATATACGATAGACACTGAGTGTTTTTTTCTCTATTAAAATACAGACACCGTTTTGGCCAACAATTTACATCCTGTACTTAAAATATTAAGGCCAGACGTTCCAGTACACGTGTATTAGGTTCAAATAACAAGACTTCTTCAAATGTAATAAACTTGGAAAAATATGCAAGTTTATTTATTAAATTAAGCCCAACAACATGATTGTAACTTAGAAGACGCAGTGTCAATTATAAGGCTATTAACATTGTTAAAATTACAACACAACATTCATAATAATAAAAGTAAAAAATAATAACAATAATAATATCAATAAAAAAAACAATAATAATCATTTATACAAGAACCAATTTCCAAACTAATTAGGTACCTACTTAGAACACTATTTTTCCAATCGTTATACTATGTATATACCATACGGTTATGAGTTTAATATAAAAGTTTGATACCTACATCTGAATTTACTTGTAAATGTTTACTGTAATAAAAATAATCACTAAAAGAAAAATTTGCCTATGAAGTTCTCTACATTTTTGATACGCCAATTACTCCGGAGGTGATTTGAAAATTTAGGACATATCAGACTAAAACCTTGCATAATATTAAGAAAGTGAATTGTTTTTTTAAAATGACATGACTTTTTTTGTTTTATCAATGATAAATTGATCTTTAGGGAAATCTCAATGTTACTCTCTAATAACATAAAGTAGGTATGTTTTCTTATCACAGATACTAGAACAAAAACCTGTATATTTTAACTATTTAATCTCTAAATATCATAACAGAACTGCTATAACACTTGTTGGAACGTAGGTAATGAAAATTTAAATCGAATAAATGAAGACTTGATCTTTGGTCCTGGGACCTGAGGTTGGCAAATCGTAGGAAAATGATAATATATTGATATTCGAGTAGCAAAAGATATTAATACGGTAATAAACTAATTTTAGTGAAAATACTTACATTTTGAGACGCAAAGTCTCCAACCGGTCAACATTTTTGTTTCTTCCTGAAATTAAATACTAGATTTACAAATTGTCTTCACTGGTCACTACTGGCTATTACAATAGCGTTCTCACGACACGCTCAGGTTACACTGATATAATTCAGGAAAAGATTCACTTGCCATGTAATTTCCAATGACAGAATTCTACCGGAAAAATTAAATCGAGGCCAAAGTAGGGTTTAAAGTATAATCTCTATACAATAATTCGATGTTTTTGTCCATATCAAATATCTCCCGTGAAAGTTAATATTTGATAGCCTATTTTGAAGATTATTTTTCTCTCTAATGACGATAAATAAACAAACAAATCAAAATTAAATGTTTCTTTTAAAATAAGACTTATTTATTTATTTTGTAAAAGACGCCATCTATTGGAGATCAGTTGAACTATGACAACAACACCACTAACGGTACCAAGTATTCGCATGGGTCATCTAGTTTTTTATTCATTAATACTAGCGATAGGTTCTGATGTAGATAGTGTAAATATCAATGATCTCTGAAAAATAATTTAGCCGTTTCGGGACAATTAAAACCTACTGAAAAATATTATATCCCACTATTTATTTAAATAACAGACAGACGTTTCATCTTTATTTATATGCATAGATTATTGGAAATTAAAAAATTCTCAACGACAATGATACCTACATTTAGTTCTTATACTACTACAAGTTCGTCTTCTCCTTTTGTTCAGTCTTTTTTTATGAGAATTGCGAAACATTTTTCTCACAACATAGCGTTTATTGTTTACCTTTGAAACGAATCATTCAGAGATATTGTAAATTGTAATGCATTGAGTGAATAAAATTTATTTTAATTTTGTCACGTTAGTAAATAGCTTCATTTTTAGTACACATTGTTCTTTGAACAATTTACTTAGTTTTGCTTTATTGAGGTCCGTGAAAATCTCTATTATGTATGTAGACGTTTAGTATGATTTCCATTGACTTCCTTGTAAATTGCTTATTTGTGAGCAAAGTAAAGTAATAAAAAGATACGCTGCCTTTTTTAGGTATTTGTTTTTAATTTTATCAAAATAATAAAATTACATCAGATCTATTTGTTAAGTACTATCTGTTAGCACATCACATCTTTATGTCGCAGTTTAATACTGTTATCAAGCAAAATTAAATAAATCGTGTTTGTTGACACTTGCTGTGCTTACTTACTACTTTAAAAATAATACTTAGTTAATATTTTTATTAATATTTTGCAACTTCTTTTTTCTAGCGTCAGTGTTCGATTTCTCTGATTTTTAGCACCGTATTTGTTGTAGTCATTGAAAGTTATTAAAAAAAGTACTTTAAGTTTATTATTAATGTTCTACGCTTAACATTATTTAGAAATCTAATAAATAAAATATATATTAAATAAAATTATTAAACTGTAATCATATATAAAAAATATAAATATTCCTCCATAAATAAATTTATATAAATTAAATTCTGCTTAAATAATATTACCTTTGCCTTTTGTGATATAGTCCCCAGCGCCGTTCCTTAGGAACTGAAGCATGACTTAGATGCTCATACTGATAATAATGTTGTTATCAGTTAAGATTCTGTTGGGTCAAGATCTCAAGAGGGAAACGCTAGTTCCCATTGTTATTTGATAGACATAATATTTGTATAGATAATAATATATTTTAAATAATAAAAAAACCACATTAATAGGTAGGTACTAAACTGGTCTATTTCCAAGGGCCTAAAGGCTGGCTCTAGTTAATGCAGCCGTAGTTTTGTGTACCATAAATCATAGATACGATTTTGTAAGTGGTATTATTTTATAGTGCATATTATAATTTTAGTAAGTTTAGTTTATAATTGCATCTTTTAAATTAGAGGAAGTAAGTTTCTAGTTTATTTTGAATTGTCTAAGTATTATTTATTTACCGCAATTATCTCTAAGTACTTTATTAATAAAGTTGCTTTGAAGGTCAATTGGATACTTACCAGAAGATTACAATAGAAGCAAATAGTTAAAATTAAAGGAAAACTAATAACAAATGTTCTTTCAATTTTATTACGGAGCAATTTTATAAAAAAAAATAAAAAAACAACAACAAAAACTTATATGTAGGTATACATAATCCGACAAACTACACTTACAGGCTTTTCCATGTAAATATACCTCAACAGAACTGGCCACTCGTTAAGTATAGCCTCACAATTACCTTCGGCCAAAAGAGGGAGCAAGTCTTCCGCCTGGTACCCTGGGACCGTAATACGTTTCGGGAGCTGTAAGGCAGCCCGTGAAGAAAGAACAAAAAAGCAATAATTTATACAAATAAAAGATAAATTGTCTGCACTACGGTAAATTTCGTTTGATTTGATTCAAAAAATACGACACTAGCTATTGACACCTTTTATTTTATTTTATTTTATATTAATCTGTATCTAAGGTTTTATTCAGAATAGGCTACAAAACGCTAGTACCTATAGCTTGCATCGATATAACTAGGTAAATGTTTTGTCAGTCATTTCAGGAAACATTATTAAATTCTCTGCAAATTAGCCAATAAGAAGTAGAATTCCCAACTACATTTTAACACTTTTTCCTTTTATTTTCATTGGCGATCGCAATTTCCTGCTCTAGGGTTATTTCCGATTGGAGTCGAGAAGGTCTTAGATTTTACCTTCTTTAGAATTTTCATAAAAAGATTTAAGGTATTTTTTTTTTACTTTCTGCACGGGTTGCCTTACAGCTCTCGAAATCGTGTTACGGGCCCAGGGTACACAGCGGATGACCAAGATTCCCTCTTTTAGCCGATGGTAATTGTGAGGCTGTACTTAACGAGTGGCCAGTTCTGTTGAGTACTTATGTACATAAGTTTTTAATTATAAATACCCATTGGTACATGGCCGGATCTGGAATCGAACCCGTGGTCTGTCTAGTTAATACCATAATAATATTTTAAGTTTATGTTTTTAACTAATGTTTATAAACCCTGTTACCCTAACAGTGGTAGAGATTGCCTCAAATTAAATATAGAAATTAGGGGAATGTGCAAATTGTGCAGTATGAGCGCGTAAAAATGTGTTATTATTATTAAATTTATTTTTATTAATTTATTTTGTTATAAATTTTTACCGCCCGTACCAGATTCCTCAACCGTCTCTAACGAAAAATACTATAACCTCTAACATAATTAACGTCCATACAAAAATATACTTGTGTTAAAACTTAACAATGTTATACTTAACTAAGAAATTAACTACCTACGAAACGAGAAATAATCGGTTTTCTAATGCAAGTTATACAAAGGTAATTGTTTAATTAAACTAACGGTTTGTCAAATAATGTCTTCTTTGTTATAAAAGTTCCCAAGCAACTGTCACCAGACTCACGCCTTCAGTGAATGGTCTAATTAAATTCTAATTACTAACGCTAATATTTTTATTTTCAATAGAAGAAACATAACACACCTTCACGGCCTTTATACCTAACGGTATGGCCAGAGACGCCAGTAACATAGTAAATTTTTTGCCAATTGTCCATATTAAACAGAACAGGTGGAAAGCCTGTCATTAAACTTAATGGCCTTAGATTAGATGTGTCATTTATTTAACAGACATAAAAGAAGAAGCATTTCTTTACGCGTGCCCTCCGAAGCACGATAGGTCGATTGAAGCACATTTCTTAAAGAAAATTGATGCTCAGCATTTTTAGCACGAGTGAGGTTTGAACCTAGGTTCCCCGGTTTCAAGTCAAATAATTTAAAATTCACAAACAAAAAAAGTAAGTAAGCAAGCATACCAAACTTTTTACTTTACAAGATATTTAAAAGTCTTCTGCAAAGTCCAGTTAAATGTATAAAAGTGACCTGAAGTTTTTTTTTAGAGTTGATGACCTTGCCACCGCCTGATTATTAACATAATACAGTCCGCCAGTCGCACCCACTATGCAGGCCCGTAGAGATGCTTCGCTTGAAGGACCCCATCAGGTTGTATGAAGGAGGAAAGACCAACGCCGGAAGTTCGTTCCACTTTTTGACAGTACGACACAGGAACGAGGGAACGAGTCACAGAATTGTTTCGTTCGTATGTAGAACGTGTCCACTGTGTGAGAATGAAATCTGTATCCTGTGCGAGCAGTGCGGGTGATAAATGGGAAGTAACAATGTCTAGATTTAGCCTATTTACCACATCGCTGCTGATTTAGGGCTGCCACTTCTATTATTTTGAAGATCAAGGCATGAGAAGTTCATTAATTTACATAAGCATAATAAGTCCATAAAGAAGAGTGGTGCTTAGCATTTTTGCTCGGTTATCGTTATAATTTTAGATTTCATAACGCTAGCTTTAATATTACCAGAAATTACATTGTATACTTCAAAGAGAGAAGATATCAAAATAAATATTGCATAGGTAGGGGAGAGGTATGTCAGTAGTAACTGTGGGTCAAATGTAACTTCAGTTATTTCGCGACATTTATTGATGCGCTAATGTAACTTCTAGTGGCAATCGAAGCCACGTACCCAAGGATTTTTTAACAAACTATGGGAATGTAATCCGACAAACTATGGGTACTTTTTACCTGCCTCAGGATACTCAGAACGATTTGAGATAAATAAAATCGGAATCCGAAGCGATTGTCCTCGAATAAGAATTGAACCCGTGACCGTCGGTTCCAAATAACAATAGGTAGATTCATTTTCTTTGCCCTAATAACAAAACTACTTCAATTTTTGTTATCTTACTTCGCATGAATTTGCAGATATGACGTCCAAAATCAACCACTTAAATCCTTTATCAGATCTCAACCAAATGATGACATTTGAGACAAGCTATCGATGTATATCTATCGGGGGTAAGTGGGAAGTTTCTTATAGTTAAGTGGCCATGTCCTAGAATATATAATAGGTACCATAGATGTAGTATGCTGGCGCTCTACTAGATTGGTAATGTCGCAATTAGAACGACACCAAAAAATGTATACATCAGTGTGTATGACAAATGTGTAATTCTGCAGATTTTTCATCTTAGATGACGTACATCCAGGCACTACACCATGCACTGCATTAACCATAATTAATACTTTAAAACAGGATATTTTACAAAAATAAGCGAAATTACTACTGACGCTAGGCTGTTATAGTATTCAAAAAACCGGCCAAGTGCGAGTTAAAATGTTGCCAATAAATAATTACTGAATGTTACTATTTTTTTAAATGAATTATGGTCGAATTTTCACCACTCGGAATTTCGACCACTAAGCGGGCCGAAAACCTTCCTCGTGTACCAACCTATTTATTCGTGAAAACAGCAACAAAATAAATAATAAAAAATATTTGAAACTTACTTCTTCTCTAAAGTATTACGTATACTAAAACTAAGCTGCATATTTTTAGGCCATTTTAAATATAAAATCTTTAAGTTTATGTAAATTTACAATGAATACAATACACAGAAGACTGTTGTCAAAAATTGCAATAATTGAAATATAATTCCAATTGATAATTCCAATAGAGAGTTACTGAGAATAACCATCTGTCAAAAATTACAATTGACGCGACGTTGATTGCAATAATTCCAAACGTCAATCGATTGGAATTATTTCAGAATAGCACATTACAGTTGGTAATCGCAATTACTTATTTAAACTTTTTGCGATAAAATTGAGCCTATGTTTTAACCACCCCGTATTATCAACTTGAATTATTTTGTTTGTAAACAACTTGTTCAATACATGCTCAGAAACAGAAGTTAAGTTCAGAAGTCTCAAGTCAATCTCACGATATGCTTGTGAAGGGTTTTAATTAATTTAAACCTTCTTTCAACATACATATTTTAATAAAATAGTTTGACATTACCCTCCGCCCTTCGGTCAAGTAAATGCCACTTTGACTGAGATCGACAACAGTGATTAAAAAGGGTACTTAGGAAGCTTGTACAATGTACAGTTATAGCTCACCAGTTGATATGTCGTGGCAAGCACGTAGCCAGGGGGGGGGGGGGGTCCAGTGGGTCCGGACCTCCCCCGAAATCCGTCACCGACACTTTTTGAAATTGAGAATTTTAAAAAGTAGGTAATTACTATCAGTTCAGTTGAGCTGATGAGGTCGAGTCAAGCGAGCTAGGATATTGACCTATTGCAGAAAAGATGTAATAAAAGGTAAAGTCGAACTTTGAGTTTTATTTTTTCAAACTAATGGCTTGGTTGGTGGTTGGACCCTATAGTAAAATAATTAACGTTTGTGATTTTGTCTGACCACGATTGGTCATATCATAATGTAAAGAATTTTTTATAAGAATGTAAAATAAATTTATTAACATATTCATGTTATTTTTTGCTTTTTTGTATGAATTCAACAATATGGCAGATTTTAGTTGCATGAAATGGCCAATGGAGAATAATATTTTTGTATCTTCAAGATATTTTCAACAATATGGCAGATTTTAGTTGCATGAAATAGCCAATGGAGAATAATATTTTTGTATCTTCAAGATATTCCAGTAGGTATCTAAATAATCTTATTTAGGTACGTCAGTAGATTGAATATCTGGGAAATCTATCTGATAGTATAATATAATAAATAAACATGATATAATGTTGGAATTCCTATCTTAAAGTAGTTTAAGCCAAATCTCTAAATTTTAATTGGAACGAAACAAAATTTGTTTTCATTCACGGGTCCCTAGAAATATGTTACCGGACAGGGTACCCAGCTGAATACAAGTCTAGTCAAGTAGCCGATGTCATTTCAGGCTACCAGACGAATAGTCAGGTTTTATAAAAAAACCTACTTGTACATGGCTGATATGGGAATTGAACCCGGGTGGATTGCTCTGAGTCTTTGCTCCATTTGGCAAGAAACACATATTTTCTGTTACATTCTATCAAAATCCTTCACTAAATCAAAATTTTATGAAAAACAGAAAACTCAAAAATCAAATATTTACTAAATATGTATATCAAGCTGCTTCTAAACGGGCCATAGTTTTACTGCAATATGCGACTGCAAAAAAAACATTTTTATCGCAACAGTATGGCTCATGATTTTATCTCGTAAACGGCCAACACAATCGGTAAACATACAGAACATAGCAACAAATCGCGATCTCACTCACAGCTAACTTCACGTCGCGTCAGAAATGGATGTAGGTACATAATATATGATGCTGCATAACGAAAGACATAGCTGGCCGGGAAATATTGCAGTATTTTCGATTGCGAAGCGATCATCCGGCAAGCTATCTACAACACATAAAAATGCTTCGGCCATACTGTTGCTTGTGGGCTATATTGCAGGGCCACACTAAAAATATTATCGTGTATTGCATAGTATGGCCACAGTAAATATGGCTGTCGATGCTGGCAATATTACCGGCCACTGTGTTGCAGCCACATATTGCAGTTAAAATATGGCCCGTAGAAGCACTTTTAAATATTCAATATTGATTACACGTCAAATTTAGATTACCTACCGTTAAAAAAAGTTGTCAACAATATCTACAGATAAACTACTATCAACGTTAATTACTTAAGGGCAGTTGGTCAAGGTCATCTTATAACTGTCAAAAATATGGCAAATCTCAGTTAATCCTGGAAAGGTGAGTTTATTTATACAACATTTCCTTACCACACAGCTGATAGATATTATTTTAAATTGGATTCAGCAATATTTTTATTAATTAGGTTTCTAAATAGCCGTAGTTTTCAAAACGAGCATTGCTTTTGCGTTTTGAAAACTATGGCTATTTAGAATTATAACTATCAACTGTGTGGTAAGGATATGTTGTAGGTATAAATAAACTCACCTTTCCAGGATTAAGAAGAAATAAAACACAACATAGTATGATAATAAGGTTTTTTTTTCGATTAATACTATTTCCAATAAGATTACCTTTCTTGTTATAATTAATATAATTACTTGTATGTTCATAATGTACAATAAGGTTACATCTCTTAGTGGTAAAGGGCACTTTGAGATACTTTGCGAAAACATCACGAATCCAATTTTCAGCAATATCAAACACTTACACAAAACGTACAATGAATCATTATGAAAAAATATTGAATTGTAACTAAATATCAGGCAGTGACGATGCACGACAATCATTATATCAGTGACAATTTCCATAATATTGCAAGACACCTCATTTATTAAATTGAAATTAGAAAAATCTTACGAACTCGTATCTAATGATAAAAAGTCTATCTAATGTAATAATAATAAATTCATAATGAAATAACTCACAAAACAAAAATCACAAATTATTTATTAATTACGCAAAATATTATTATTAATTATTCCAACTGAATTTAAAAATAAACATAATTCTTATTTTTATATTTTCAGTCATTTTATGATAAAAAGTATAAACAAAATTTAAATATCTTACATTATACAGAGGATATTTTAACAATTATATGCCCTAATTGTAGTTTGTAATAAAATAAATATTCCTAATTTTACAATGTATATAATCTTACTATAATTATATTAAAATAACATATAAACCTATCCAGACTGTTGATGATAAGCCTATAATAAAAATTGACAAAAATTAAAAAAAGGTTAAAGTGATTCTTAAGGCTCGTTTGTTACATTATGTTGAAAAAACAAACACGAAAAATATTAAAGATTTATTTAACGTGATATTTACATATTTAGTACAATTTAAATTAACTCCTTTGACACCTTTACGGGAAACTGCTGCTGTCCACGATTGTTATTTTCTCGATAGGTTATTTTGGTCGAAATATTTTATTGGCACTTCGCTTTGCTTATAACTTTTGAAACCCAGTACAGAACGTGAAAGTAATTTAGAAAAATATATTACTATGTTTTGTAGACACAACTTTATTTCCCGTAAGTTACGACCCGAATATATAAATTCATTTCGTGTTAAAGGTTCTTATTGTTCTATATTTTACATATTATTTACACAAATTAGCCGAATCTGAGAATTTTTCACACATTGTGGACTTTATCACAAACATTTTGAAATTATTTATTGACATGAAAAACAATGTATCAATCAATGCAATCATCATCATTTTACTTGTCAATTGCACTTTCGGAATACAGAAAAGTCTCGTACTATAAGCGTATGTGACAATTGACTTATTTTTAAATTTGTACTATTCATTATTTAACAAAAATATTAGGTACGTGTGTGTTTCTTCAACGCGCCATTTCGAGGATTCTACTGAATATTGTTTTGCACTAGGACGTGAAAGGTTGTTGGGAAGGTAAAGCTTCAAGCTTTCACGAGAAATTGTGGACGATTGATCACGCAAGTGTAATAATTGACGACGCAGCGTCCACTGTGCGCAATCAACCGCCAGACAATTCTCGAAACTAACAATAAAAATTTAAACTAAACAGATTTCAGCAAACACATCTTACATTGAACAATGTCTAGTCAAAGTCCTACGAGTAGTCATAGCTATCTCGGTCCAAAGGTGTAACACATATCACCCAAGTCAGTGTGTCCAAATGTGTAATAACATGTCCGCACATAAAACGTACTCATTCGCTCTGAAGAGGGACAGCGGGCGAGGTCGGTGCGGGGGTAGATGCGGGGGAGAGCCCGGGCTGCGCGATGTCATACTGCGTCCATCTGGCGCACTCTGACGTCCTGCGAGGCACACATGTCCGGTGCAAACGGCAAACACGTAAAATACGCGCAAACCGTGCACTCGTACGCTGGCGCCACGTAAAAAAGCACCACGAGAGCGCAAAGGAAGCCTGTCGCCGACGCCAGGCAAACCCACACTAGCACCACCTTTCTGCGTCGCTCGTACCGTCCGATCGTGACGAACGGTAGCAGCGCATAAGAAAGTAGAAACCCGAAGACGAAACCGAAGGCGTGGGCGAAGTTATCTATCCACGGCAGAAGACCGATGAGGAAAAGCGAAAGAGCCAACCCCAGTAGTTTGGCCAGCGCACGACGTGGATGTCGCAACACAGGCCACGAACCTAGCACCTCTACGATGAGGCATGCGAGCATTCCGAAGTGCGCTCCTGCTGGTCCCACCTGAAATTATAACGATTTTATTATTAAGATATACATACATCATTCCCTTTATACATTATAAAGTGGCCAGAGACACCGTAAGAGTTAAGTAACACACTAAGATAAATGAAAATCTCCATTATTTTTAAGAAGAGTGATTTAAGCCAATACATTCGGATTAAGACGATGCTTTCCATCTTTTGTGACAATTATTAGAACGAAAGGACATTACAATTTAATCTTCAATTTCTTACCTCAGCACGATATGGTTCAAACATAGCTGAAGCTAAATTTCCGGCTACTCCACTCCCTAGGTATATAACAGCTATTCTGACTGGACCTGCCATCTTTTCCAAGTCTCTCATGAATAGCCATTGAAGGGCTAACGTGGCAGCCAAGTGAAGAAGACCAGCATGTATGAATAAAGAGGTCCATGCTCGATATAGTTGGTCAGGCCTTCTCCGACGCATGAAAGGAAGCATGCCGCACACATCATCGAGACAAGACACCTGAAAAATATGATATATCATGGTTAAAAAGGTAAAGGTTAAGGAATCGGTAAAATCAGAATTAAAAATTTAAAGAGATGTTCTGCCTAAAAATTCTACGCAAAAATGCAGTCGATAAGCAAAAAAATAAAAATCCAAAAAGAAATAAAGTATAGCTGTTACGGATTTCGCTATATTTTCCATGTAATCTCTAAATTCTACCAATGAGAGAATATACACTATGTTGCAAAAAAAACGAGCACTTAAGATATATTGTAGTATATATTTAAATAATGTATATATATATATATATATGTATTGTATGTTCTGAATGTTGTTCCATGTTCAATTACGCGTGCTGGCCACTAATAATGAACATTCCAAATTTAAATTTCTACGTTTTATGACAAATATTCTCTAATTTTGTATTTAAAACGCCAACTAAACGCGGGATTTTTTCTCAATATTATCGTCAATTGTGATATTATTAACAAAATATTCCTTAGTTTCACGACTTTATTGATGAATAGAAGTAGTGCACAAGTGCACTAGTTTCATTACGATATGGACAACACAATATTAGCTAGTAAAGTCGTCACTCTTCTCGATGAAGGTTTAGACCAATGTTATGTGGCACGGCGGCTTGGAATTACACGTTCTAAAGTTCAAAGGATTTGGAAGAGGTTCCAAGAGACTGATTCTCTCTGTAGAAGGCCTGGTTCTGACAGAAAAAGATGTACGGAGCAGAGGGATGATCGATTCCTTGTCAGTCAAGCTCTTAGAAATCGACGAAAATCTTACAATTATCTAAAAACCACCTACAAGAAGTGAGATTGGTGAGAGTTAGTAAATGGACTGTACGGAGGACACTTATCGAAGCAGACATACATTCTCACAGACCCGCTAGAGGACCAAAATTACTCCGTGGGCATCGCGTAGCAAGACTAAGATTTGGGCAAAATTTGTTACTATGGACAATTGAGGATTGGGGTAGGGTTCTGTTTTCCGATGAGGCCCGTATATGTCTACATGGTGAAGACAGACGTCGGAGAGTACTGAGAAGACAAGGTGAACGTTATGACGACGTGTGCTTTGAAGAGGTAACACCATACGGTGGGGGATCCTTAATGTTCTAGGCAGGAATAACTTCTGAAGCTCGTACGGAGTTAGTTTTTTGCAAAATGGGGCACTTAATGTACATCGCTATATCTCAGAAATTCTCGTTCCACATGTGCAACCTGCATTAGTTGTTATGGGAGACAGGTCCATTTTTATGGATGATAATGCTCGTCCTCATCGTGCCGTCGCAGTATCCGCATATATGGAGGAGGTTGGGATTCCTCGATTGAATTGGCCAGCGAGGAGTCCCGACCTCAACCTTATAGAGCATCTATGGGACGTACTAAAACGCCGGGTACGAGCTGTAACTCCAGCTCCACAAAATCTCACAGAGTTAAAAACTGTGATTCAGGCTGAATGGGAACTGATACCACAATAAACCCTAAGAAACCTTCTTCTTCTTTTTTATTATGGCTCCACCAATGTTTATCGGTGATTTGCCAATGTGTAAAGTATGAGCACTCATTCATACTTTTTGTAGAAAATACTGGCTGTATGTTTTAATACTGGCAACTAATCTTTTGGACAGAGTTTCAAATAATTATAAACTATATTTGAAGCTCTGTAGAATTCGAGACTGAAGAGAGTCCGGCATCAGCAACGCTGGAATGATGTAAAATAGGACTCACTGAAATATATATATTAATATAAAAACCTACTCTTATCATTGAAATCGCCTTAAAACCCGTTATATGGTGGAGGCGCCGGGTAGTATATATTCGATTGATAATATTGTATTGATCGGGTATATATATTTAAAATACGGTATTTACGTGATATAAAAAATAATTTAATAATATATCATAGTATAGTGTATATTCGGGATTAGTGTAAAATCGCGAGTGTACCAAGAGAAGAAGAAGAAGGTATACCCAGATTGCAGTTTTGTGGAGACAAGAAGCTGTTACGGAGTTGTTGGAACTTGAAGTATAATTCGACAGAAAAAATAATAAGAAACAAGAGGATAATATATAAAGCTAAGTGGTTTGAAATTAATAAAATGTCCTCAACATCGAGATACGACGGAATCTCGACTTCCTTTGAAAATTTTTTGACCCAATTTTCAACACTAAGTGCCTTGAATTCATGGACTGATGAAACTAAAGCTCTCATCATTATAAACTATTTAACAGGCCCAGCTCTTAATTTTTTTAAAACTAATTGTGATGCTTCTACGACTTATAATGAAGTTTTACAAGTATTAAAGGAAGAATTCAGCACCCAGACTGATTATGCTGCTCAATTTTATACATCAAGACAAAATCAAGGTGAAAGCACTTTAGATTTCATATATCGAATGACTCTATTAGCAAAGAAAGCCGAAATTACGAATGAGTTAATTATTATTAAACAAATATTATCCACATTGTCCTTTTATAATAAGCGAAAATTTGGTACGCAATTGTTTACCACCTTAAAAGATTTTAAAAATGCGGCCAAACAAGAATATGAGATTTTTAACTCTCAGTCACAACACTTATCATTTCCTTTAAAAATACAAACGGTTGGCGATAAGGACATTTGTCCACATACTTGCTCGCGGGGTGATTTCCGTGACGAGACCCAAAATGCACCAATTGTGCATTTCGAAAGTCAATTCAGTGATCGACGGGCACCAACTGACGTTTTTTCAACACCAGTTACGTCTGGACCCTCACGGAGGTTCCCACCGCCAATACGCCCTATGGAACCCATGTTTTCTGCTGGAAGAGGAAATAATTTCTCGACGCCCACTCAGAGACCGACGTTTCAAAACTCTGAGAGAAGAGACTCATCAATGGTCGCTCAGCAGCCAACGCATGGATATGCCTTGCGAAATAGACAACAGCCATCACAAGATGTGAGGCAACAACAACTAAACACCGGGACTATGCTAGCCGCCGAGGAAATTGAAGGTCCCTCTATTTCGTCTCTGACACCTTTTATTGAAGTTAAGATACACGGAATTACTACGTGTGCTTTACTGGACAGCGGTGCCAGCGTCTCAGTGATCTCCGAGAAGTTGTTTTTTAAAATATTAGATAAAGTAGATATTGGTTCATGTCAATTAAATAATAATAAAGTGCCCTATGTGCGTGTCGCCAATGGCAAATTTCTTGAAACAACGTTTTCATTAATATTAAAGCTTTCTGTGTCAAATTTATTACTAGAAAATAGGTTTATTGTAGTTAAAAATATAACTTCAGATATTATTTTAGGGTATAACTTTATCAGAAGGTATGGAATAACAATGGATTTCAGAAGTAATAATGTATTATTTCCTGATTTAGGTCCTATATCTTTTATGAACAAATTACGAACAGATGAGTATGAAGAGTTACCATATTTATCTGAATCTGATAATTATGATAAATCTTTAAATTGTGCTATGCCTTTAAATAAAAATTTAAATTCTATTTCTTGTCCAGAGAATATTAATGAATCTCTAGATATTTCAAGAATTTTTTTTATAGAATGTAGCAATAATTTAATTAATGATTTGTGTGAATATAGAAATGAAGTTACTTTTGATAAACATGAGATAGAGTCCAGTGTAATTTCAGAAGTTGAAATTAACACTATGGATGCTATTCCCGTACATAAGGCTCCATATAGGTTGTCGTACGAGCAGCATCGTTTATTACGCGAACATGTAGATAAAATGTTGTTGAATAATATTATTTGTGAATCGCGAATTCCTTACTCTTCACCAGCCAAACTCGTAAAAAATTCTGATGATTCTTGTTATTTTGCTGATTTAGATGTAAATTCGGGTTATTGGCAGATTCCTTTTAAAGAAGGTATAGGATAGGTCATTCATGTGCTCGTAATTTGATTCATCATCATAAGTCGATGAAACCTTTTAAGTTACGGATTTGATGATACGAATAAAATATCATCACGTTTATTTTATTTATTTCACAGGATTTGGTCTGTCATAACATTGTTATGTCATATTTTCTGACGGTCAAATAAAATGACACATTATTTTTGAAACCTACCACAGGGGAAGGTATCAAAAGTATACATCCTCTAATATTTTTTTATGTAGATATATTGTTATTTTTAGGTAAGTGGTCATAGTTGACAATGACAATTACTTGTGTCTTATGAATATGACTTAATTGTCTATAAATTTTTTTTAAATAGTTTTGTCATTTTAATTTTTCTTACTCTATGACTTTGACGTGATTATATTCTCTTTGACTTTGATAAAAAGTAAAGTCAAGTGTCAATATTGATTGCTCTGTGATTGTCTTGTCAATGTTGATTATTTATTGAATTTATTAAATTGGAATTTTATTATAATTGTAATTTAATAGTTATAATTTATTAACTGTTATTTATGCACAATAATTAATGGTATAAATTCTAAATTTATTTTAATTGATTTTAAGTATTAATTTTCATATACTAACAGTAGTATATAGTCATACTAATTTGTAAACAAATTACAATTTATTTGGATATATGTTAATATTGTGATGTCTTTGATAGGATAATAGCTTATTGTAGGATTTATTTGATGGGGTTTTATGATATTCTAGTAAAACTTTATGGGATAGCTTCCATATTTATTTAAAACTCCAATATGAAGATATTTCATGGAGGGAGTAATATCTTAGCTCTACTTAAACATGGTTGACATTTTATTCCCGGGGGTGGTAAGGTAATTTTATATGATATAGAGTAGGTAAGATTATCCTAATTGTTGATATTGAGATAGGTATTGAGAGTGAACTTCTATATTGACTATTTAATAGTTTGTTTCCTTTTAAGTTATCCTTTATAAAATAGGTTACTACAACTGTTTCTTAGAAAGAATATCAGTCATATATTGATACTTTTTATAGTCTATTTAAATATATTTGTTGGATGTGAATTAACATTAGTAATTTTCAGATTCTTTTTAAATAAAATGATGACTGATGTTCTACCATATGGTAATATACTACCATATGCTGCCTGATGCAGCATTTGCAGGTCCATGCAGCCTATACAGCCTTGGGGCTGTCAGCTGTTATACAACTAGTGCGCGTGTGTGTTTTTTTATGATAGTTAGGATTTAAATTTTTTTTTCAAATTTTAAAAATATTTTGTTCTTTTGGTTTAAAGTAGGTTGACCTAACAATCAGTATGATCAATATTTTTTGACTGGTTTTGATTGATTAGGATTAAAATAACTTGAACCATTTTCAATTATTTTATTTAATTGTCTTTCTTTTTATTAATTTTTCTTTAATAATAATTGGTGTAATGGTTTGTTATCTTAATCGGTTATTAGTAGTAACTTCTGATATTGGGTCATAATTGATGTAAACTGTTCCAGTCTTAGGTAGGTTAGATCTTTTTATAGTTTTTGTAAGCTTCAGTTTCGAACGAGTTCTAAACTTTTTTCGTAGAAGGGGGGATGTAAAGTATGAGCACTCATTCATACTTTTTGTAGAAAATACTGGCTGTATGTTTTAATACTGGCAACTAATCTTTTGGACAGAGTTTCAAATAATTATAAACTATATTTGAAGCTCTGTAGAATTCGAGACTGAAGAGAGTCCGGCATCAGCAACGCTGGAATGATGTAAAATAGGACTCACTGAAATATATATATTAATATAAAAACCTACTCTTATCATTGAAATCGCCTTAAAACCCGTTATACAATGTCAAGTATTATAGCCTTTATAGTGTATATAGCCGATAAATCGGTATTAAGATAATCCCGCCGACCGTGATATGTCTTATTAATCACTGATTAATCACAACCATCACAGCGCGAACAGGATTAAACTGGATTCCACATCACGCCACGACGAAAACGCGTGCGTATGTCGCCATGACCGGATGTGGAATTCTAAGAAACCTGATGAGAGTATGAGAAAAAGAATGTCAGCTGTCGTAACTGCGAGAGGTGGTCATACTCGATATTGATTTTTGTGTAGGTTCATTTAAAAAAAGATTAATTAAAAAAATAATTTTAGTTTAATTTGTCACTTCATACTCATTAAAATTACTTAATAAAATGGTTTTTCATTTTTTTATTCAATTTACCTCAGATTTCTACTTGTGATGATTAAAAAATGTAGAAATTCGATTATAATATGTTGAAACATCATAAATAATAATTATTGAAACATTATTAACTTCAAAATATAATGATAACCAATTAAGTTTTAAGTGCTCGTTTTTTTTGCAACATAGTGTATTTAAAAATCTATTATTTTCTGATACATTTTTCAAACACTTCGCATATCGATAGCTTTACTCTCTAACTAGTAAATTCCACGGTAATAGACAGACAGACAAGCATAGAAGTGGAATCAATAAAGTACCTATTCCATGTCACTTCAGGCAGTGTGACGCGGAATCCGTATTACCATGTACCACTGCACCTACATATATCATAGTTTTATCTTAATTACCTATCAATCGGCAAGATTATTTATATTTCTCACTTAATATTTCCGAAATATATGTCATCATTAGCAAAGAAATAGTATTATAATTATACTATAGAATCCTATAGAGTTCCTCTTTCTACCATTTTTTATTCCATACGTACTTGCGAACACAACGATGCTTCTTCATGGAAGTAACCTTTCACAAAATCACAATGTTCTCTTGTAGTGATGACACATTGTCCATGAACACCAACACAACATGGGTGACCGATCACTTCACATGCCATGTGTTCTGCCGCATGTCCTGCCCTTCCGGCTGCTGCTGATCCATCGCCACTGGATTTTCTGCATATTGGCCACTTTGTGATGTCATCTGGCCATTCGTGGGGCGCTATCGATCTTGGGGCTTCGCAAAATCTGAAAATGGACCAAGGAGTTGTTCAATTATAGATTTTAATATGTTTTATGAAAGCTTTAGTAGGTACCAAATTACCTCAACATTTTTTGATATATTAGGAAATATTTTGTCTGACCGATTTGTAAAATAAAAACATATGATTAGATCAATGTTTGGAAGAATCACTACACGTCTGTTTGTGTGACTGCGCTTATATCTCGAGAATGTGGTATTCACTCATTTATATGATCTGCATTTCTTGAGTAAGATTTAGATGCGTAAAATCAAAAATCATTGAAGCTGATCACTTTAATGGTATAAATGATTTAATTTGGAAGAAAAATTAAATTACAGACGTAATATTCTACAGATTTTGAAATTATTTTTTTACATGAACAAATAACTTTGCTGAAAATCTATGGCTGGCTGATTTGAGCATGTTACGTGCGAACTGTGGTAGCAATCAGAAATAGAGGGAATAAAATTGGGATCTCAATTATTTTTATTGGGATCTCATTTTTTTATCTCATTAGGTACTTACTTTGGATCAAGTCCGCATACTGATCCCGATATTCTTCCTCCCGGACCAGCATCTCCTGATGTCCACTTTTTCCACGTTGAAATAGTGTTCTGTAATATTTCAAATTTAAATATTACTTACTATTATTTTTCTAAAAAAGAGAACGTATGAGAAAGTATCACACTTTTCGGACTTTAGAAATTTTCGACCATCATTGGTGGTTGGATAACTTCGGTTTTGTAAGACATCGTCTTGCGACAATCTACAAAGCTGTCTTTCTAAAAGCCGAAGCTTTCGAAAATTTTAACCATGAATATTTCTATTCTTTACTTTAAATTAAAATATATTGAAATGTAAAAGTCTTACCTTTGGTATTAGCCCTCGTATCTGTTTGTATGCATGAATAAAAAAAAATTTATTTCTTTTTTTTTTGCATAACACCTCCTACTTAACTTTCATGAAATATGTCTCATTGTCTTCTATTGTAAAATAAGCATCTCCCGGCTTCGTCGGTGGAAATTTTAAAATTGTGACATAAGAATATATTCTGAAGGATATCAAGGATAAAAAGTAACCAATGTCCCTCTGGAGCCCTATAGCTATCTCTGTGCAAAAAATTACATCGATTAGTTGCTCTGTTGTGGCGTGAAAGAAGGACTGCTTTCTGATCAGACAGGTTTCAAAATAATATTAAATCTAGCTTACTTTATATCGAAGTTTATGAAATAGATCCCCTGTAGCTGGGTAATCCCTTACAACAAAGCTCAAGATTTGGTGCGTCGGTGGCCGAATGATTAAGACGTCTGGTATTAAATAGGCGGACCACGATATTGTACCAATGGGTTTTTTATAATTAAAAACTTATGTAAGTACATAATCCGACAAACCACACTTAGAGGCTTTCCATATACCTTAACAGAAATGGCCACTTGTTAGTTATAGCCTGACAAATACCATTGGCTAAAAGAGGGAAACTTGGTCTTCCGCTGGGTACCCTGGGACCGATAACACGGTTTCGGGAGCTGTAATGCAACCCGTGAAGGAATAAAAAAAACAAAGCTCATAAAGTAGATCAAAGAAAAATTTGAAAAGAAAATTTACCGAGCAATCAGCTTTAGAAGATTGCACGCATCCAGAATCATCATTTCGTATGCAGCATGCAGTGTCCCGTTCCCTGCGTGCTGATGCAGCTATCGCGCGTGCTATTCTGACATCTCTTCGCATACATGGTGCAAATTTTGCCCCCAAATGAATAAGATCAGCTGCCCGTGGACCCAACCAAAATGACGCCGGCTCCTCCCATTCCACCTGAAATTTAAATTTTAAAGCAAGTATAAATATAAATTATATAAAGAGCCTCAAGTCATCGTTTTCAACATGTGGGTTCATTTATGGAATGGGACACAATTGGACAGAAAAATAAATCTTTAAAGAAAGAAACGAGTAGCCAGTTCTGTTGAGGTATATTTAGATGTAAAGCCTCTCTAATTTAATCATTGGCTAAATGAGGAAGACTTTATCTTCCACTGGGTACCCTGGGCCCGGCAACGGTTCCCGGGAGCTGTAAGTAAGTGAAGAAGAAAAAACCCTCTAAGTGTGGTTTGTCGGATTATGTACATAAGTTTTTAATTATAAAGTACCAGACGTCTTAATTAACCACTCGGCCACCGACGCACTTTTAATATTTTTGAATTGAAAATCAATGAAATACATTGGTTATATCAGTGCAAAATATTAAAAGTGTTAATAAATGTGGACCAACTTAATTTTGGCCTATTTGGGGGGTCGCCACAATAAAATTATTGAAAAATACTGCCTTAAGATAAGGCTACGGAAAACCGTAACGACTCCAAGACATAACGGAATACATCATCTTTAATTAATTGATTATATATTTTGAGGCTATGTCTCGTTGGTCTTAATAGAACAGAACTGGCCACAAGTTAGGTAGCCTCAGAGATATTATCGGCTGGACTGGAACCTTAAGGCACCCTTAAAAGTAAAAAAAAACTGTTAAAAAAAACACAAGCACACGTATCTACAAATTCGTAGGTAATTATGTAGGTAACAACGTCAATTCATTTTGTGAATAAAAAGATGAAGCGTATCAATTAATTGAATTTTTTGTTCAAAATGTGTCTCTCCAATAAAGAAGAATATGACAATTTAATCTACTCGTATACCAATACAATTAGGCTTCGACCTTGATCGTTCGTACAAAAAGTTGAAACCTAATTACGGTCGCTTGTCGCAAGCGTTCGTACAAAACTCTCGCACGTGAAAAAGCACACAAAAGAAGTTTTACAAAGGCAGGCTATGTGACCTACATCCTTGCTGTCGTCAACATTTGTACCCTCTAGAAGGCCTCTTGCATTTCAAATGTAGATTTAAAAGAAAGAAAAAATAGAAATTGTACATAATCCGACAGAAAACGTATTACGATCTCAAAAGAAATAGTTCTTTATTAGGTAGCCTTAAGACAAATCGACCGGTTGTAAAGAGCTTAATGGGGCATCGCCTTGAACCTAGCTTCCAAGTTAGTGCCTAGTCCCGAGCTAGTGTCGTATTTATTGTTTTTTACGCGAAATTTGTTCATCAATCATAAATCATAAATCCCCTTAAAACACCCGCTATATTATGAAAAATACGAGGTTTTTTTTAAAGACTGCCTTTTGCATTGACTCACCGTCATAGCCTTGATGTGAGCACTGGTAACAATGTCCACATATACTTATAGATATTTTGCTTAGGTTATGTTTAGCAATGTGTATATTTTAAAAGTGCTAATTGCTAAAATTATATCTATGCAAAATAATTGTATAGCTTAATTATTATGTGATGGATACAATTACACACTTTATTTGAACATAATAAAACAGCCCCTAAATATGTAAATAACCGACGCTTTTTATTACAAGAATCATTTGCCACAGACATCCGTTTCTTAATGCTTTAAGAAAATAGCTCATTTTCTGTATTGTACGTGAAAGCACCAAAGTAATTAAAATCGTCAAGATGCCAACAATTGTTTACAATACAAAGAAACATTACTGTAGTATTATTTTCGTCACACGTTCATTTAGGAAACGTTACATCTCGTACAAAATCCATTAAGTAGGTATAAAGATATTTCGGGGCACTTTCTCAAGTTCTATTTCTTCATATAAAATAATAGTTTGTAAGAGTTTATTTTTCCCACTTCTGATGTTCCTAAGCTATAAAAATTCTGTAATATAAAAAATAATAAGTATCGCTATTATTATTATTATTTTAAACAAACTTGTAATTTTACCATACTTCAGTTCAAATTACCATACTTCTAAATGAAATAAATAATAATTTGGAGCTTTCAGAAGAATTTGCAATTTTTTTTTCTAAATATTGACAACTAAAATGGCCTCTATACGTATTTTTTTTTTTTATTTGGGCCAACCTTTAATATTGATTTCCTTAAAAAATAGTTTGATATTTTGAATTTAAGACATTCTCGTCATAACGGAAGTAATTTTAACTTAATTAGTTTCGCTAATTTGATATTCGAAGATAGTTCATGTAATAGAGTGCTTCAAAAGTTAGTCCCCAACAGCTTTCTAACTACAAGCTATTAAAATCTAGTTAAGCATTAGTTTGAGGTTTAGCTTTGAAGATGTACAGACAACAAGCCAAGCATACAGATAATTTGGTTCGGAAATTACTTTATAGCACAAACATGCGTTATATTCTAAATCGATTTTCAGATTACGAGACAGCATTCTAATATCTATTATATAATAATCTATCTTTCGAATTTCACGCCTAGGTAACATAAGAGGTATAGGCAGAGACAATCGAATGCCATTTTTACGATTCTGACATACCTCTTTCGCATTTATTATTTATACTTATTATTTGGTATTAACTAGGCAGACCACGGATTCGATCCCGGATCCCGGCCATGTACCAATGGGTTTTTTTATAATTAAAAACTTATGTACATAATTCGACAAACCTCAATTCTCCATCTATATATCTCAACATAACTAGTCACTCGTTAGATATAGCCTCACAAATGTCATCGGCTAAAAGAGGGAGACGTGGGTCCTCCGCTGGGTACCCTGGGACCGTAACACGGATTCGGAAGCTGTAAGGCAACCGAAGAAAGAAAAAAAGTAGCTTTTAGCATTTGCTGCATACCATAGTCAGTTGCCAGCGACTTTATACGCGTTGTATTAGTAATAGTGAACCAAATAAAATCAACAGATTTCAAAACATTTCCACGGTCGAAATCTTTCAATGAGGCCAGAGACACCAGTAACCTAGTCTCCACTTTTTGTCAGTTGTTCTTATTGAACAGGTGTTGAACTTCATATACCTAAACTTTGGAGAAATACCATTCTGCCTTACAAAAAACATTAATTTATAATTAAACTTTATATTTACCTGTTGCAAGCTAAGGCTCTTGACTAGGACTTGCCCCGAATGTGTATGACGACCAAACCCAACTGGTCCAAAACCGTAGCACAGAAGAGCCAGCAATAGCACCAAAGTTTGTACCGTGCTAACCCACCATGTGAAGTAAGGGCGATAGTCCGACATCGCGTCCAATTGACGTGAGACATCTTCTTGGTGCAACACTGACGTGCGTAGGGACCTCCTGAAATTGGTTGAATAATATTTTAAAATCACAATTTAGGTAATTTTAGTATAGATATGGTAAATAATGTTTTTTTTTCACGGGTTGCCTTACAGCTCCCGAGTGGCCAGTTCTGTTGATATTTAGATAGAAAAGCCTCTATAACTGTGATTTGTTGGATTATGTACATAAGCTTTTAATTGTAAAAAGCCATTGGTACATTCCCGGGGTCGAACAGTGCAGGTCCGCCTAGCTATCAGACGTCTTAACCACTCAACCACCGACGCACTGTTATTTTGGAAAAAAATCTATTACAGTATAATGTTATATCTCTTTGATAGCTACGATACTGCGGGAATATTTGTAATTACAAAAATTTAAAAATATGATAAAGTGAGTAGATATGATTAGATAGGTCTGTCAAAATAGGTTTAAAAAGTTCAATTGAACAGACTATTAAAGGTATATAGAACACATCTATATTGTATAAAATACAAAAAATGTTTCTACCTATGTCTGTTATAGACTTTGAAACCATATATCCGATGTGCCCCAAACCGGTTTCATTTGAAAAGCAATAATGCGAAGATGGTTTTAGAATATAAAAACTAAATCTAAAAAAAAAAGGAAAACCCATACAAAAATGTTCAACCTCATCAAAGGGTGGCGTTACTCGCAAATAAATTAAAAACATTAGTGTGAAGTTGGTATATAATTGGTTATCCCGGGCGAAGTCGGGGCAAGCCGCTAGTGGTATATAAATGTACATTAGAATATTTATTTTTGGGCTTACTTCCAATTGATCAAGACCACAGAGTACCTTTTTATATATGGAAATCTAGACAGAGTATATCTCTCTATTTCACTCCACGCATTTTTCTTATGACGCTAATCCTGCTTTAGAACATCGATTTGGCTATTTATATTCGACAACAAAAAAATACGACAGCAAATAATTTTTGGTTCCCCAAATTAAATCGAGCATCAAGAATCAAGTTTCCTTGAGCCATTTTTATCTGAGGAAAAATCGTGAAATAACGCGTTTTGCAATAGTGTCATGTCCATGAGGTATTAATTCAAAAACCCATTACGGCAACTTTTAAATGGAGGCACTTTCCGTAAACACGCTGATATATTTGGGGTACAGGTGAATTATGGTTTGGGATGAGAAGTACCACCGTTGTTTTCAATTTATTCACATAGTAATTAAGCTAGGTAGTATTATTTTATCTATGGAAATTATATTATTTAGTCAACAACCTAAGGCAAACACTGTCTGCCACGACATCAATCAAATATATGTAGGTATATAATGTTATACGTGCATTTTGTATAGTCAAATTGTAGTCGATATTATAAGCTAAACTATGCGTAGGCTAAGAATTGATTTTTTTTTATTTGCTGATCTAAACCTCTTTTCGTTGACAATTTGACTTTTTAAACTCTCATTTTTTACTTAACCATTTAATATTACGTACTTGTAACAAAGGAGCATGTCGTAAGCAAAAAGTCTACAGAAGTTTTCAAATCTAAATATATAAGACTCTTGAATCGCTGACTGACTGACAATCAACGCACAGCCTAAATCGCTGAATATAATATATAGTGAAAATTGGAAGTTGTAATCCTCGCACTAAGAAAAGATTTTTTGAAAATCAACCCCTAAAGGGTGAAATGAATAATACCTTATAAAATTTAAGTTTATGTCTGTGATTTTCTAAAATAAAAAAAAATTGTCTGTCCGTCTGATTATTTTCAAAACTGTTAAATTAATTTTGATGAAACTTTGATGAAGCTGACTCTTTGTTTCATATTTTTAATTTTCTTCCTTTAATAAACATGTGCGAAGTGGGGTTCTATCTCTAGTATGGCACATACACGCAAAAATACTCTCAAAGCGATTATTCAGTTAGAAGCGGTATTTCTTTGCTGTAATGTCTCAACGGTAATTTCACGTAAAACGTTTCTACTGTTTTCAGCTCCGATTTGCTTAATGGCCCGCGCCGCTACACCTTAAATTCAAAACTTTATATTGACTACCACGCCGGGTTGATTTTTCTCAAATACTAGAAAAGTTTTGGGAAATTTTGAATTAAAACTTAGAGGCTTTTCCCTCTAAATATACCTCAATAGAACTGGCCACTAGCTAAGTTTACAGTAAGTATATAGTAAAACAGTAAAAAGTTAATTTATGTAGTCAGTGACGATACTGTTCAATATGTTCATATTGGCAAAAAGTGGACACTGTTACCGATGTCTCTGGCAACACCGGAAGGTATAAAAGACGTGAAGGTGTGTTTGTGTACGATATGAGAGAGTTGTGAAATTAATAAAAAAATAGTATCATCTTATTTTCAGAACCACTTAACGGATTTGGATCAGGTTTTAACTGTTACGATCAGCAATCATTATTATATTCATTACAAATTTATACGATACTGTGGGGTTATAACATTCTATAGCATTGACGAAAATTGCTCTGTCGGGCAAAGAAAGTACCTACACGGATTTGCTCAGACATTGTAGGGTTGGACGTTCTCGGGTCGGGAATTCCTTAGGTGGCCATTGGTGCGGACCCGTCATTTTTTGCTTTCAAGTCGAAAGGAAAAACGTCGCGGTCCTAAGTATGCTAACTCCACTGTAGCATAAAAAAATAAATTAAAAATACGAGCGAGCCTTACAGTAGTCGCATATGATGTGTAACATCTGACATCTCACCTTGGTAATAAGCAACATTAACATTTATATTTTGAAAACGTTGCGTTCTCCTTCTCTATTTCCCTTTCTCTTTCTCGTCACACACACGCACACACTGTTGGCTGACACTACCAACCTCTCGGAAAATCCGCGCGCGCTCATTGGTCAAATCACATAGCGCGCGCTTCCCCAGCTTCCTGTTACACACTTCCGTCCCTTTTCACGACATCACGACCACAGATTGCAGAAAAGCGAGAGGGAAGATGTTACCTACACATCAAAAATGCATTATCCATAAATGGTTGTGTTAATGGGATCATTCCATTTCACGGTTGAAGCCAGGGCGGAAACCTATATAAAGTATAATTAAGTGTATATGGTTTTCACAAACACCGCCCATTAACAAGTGTAAAGTCGTAATGCGGCATTTTCGGACGAGGAATAGACCAAAGTGATTTATGTCACTACGCGGTCTACTCCGAAAGCTTTCGTAATATGGGAACGCTTTTAGTATTCCTCGGAGCGTCTCGTTTACAGAACCATACCTCTTAACGAGCTGTCGTGCGGGACCCTAAAACTGATATATAAATTTATACCACACTATTTTATTCTGTCACTTAGACTGTACTAACGTTAGCTTTTTAGGGTTCGGTAGGTTTATTTTTTAATATTGGTGAAAAAATAGAGCAATTATAAAAAAAACATTGCCGGTCCCAGGGTACCCAGCGGAAGACAAAGGCTTCCTTGCTTAGCCGAAGATGATTTGATGCTGTACCTAACGAGTGGCCAGGTCTGTTGAGGTATGTAGATGGAAAAGCCTCTTTGTAAAGTTTGTCGGATAACGTACATATATTTTTTATTATGAAAAACCCATTGGTACATGGATGTGGGGATCGAACCCGCGACTTCTCACTTGTGAGCCAATGTTTTACCCACTGGTCGAGTCCCTTTATAAGAGTGTTGTAATTGAAACCGAATCAAAAATGCTATTATAGGTCCTGACCTGAATAATATGGGCAACTGGCTAAATATAGACATTGTTACTAAGTGTTTCTAGAAAATACAGATGATGCTCCCATTAATGTAAGGTGTAACTCTTTCCAAAAAAAATACAGATAAAATACTATTTAACTAACTTGCCCGCTACTTCGTACGCGTTGTATTAGAAATACAATTCACCCCCTTGGGTAAGTAGCGTGATGTTTAATAGCCTATAATCTGCCCCGAAAATTGGGCTATCAAATGCAAAAAGAATTTTTCAATTCGGTCCAGTAGTTTTTGAGTCTATAGAATACGAACAAACGAATATAGATTTTTGATACGCGGATAAACAAACCTTTCAGAAATAAAATATATATAAATTTTAGCTACGTCTGTAACGGGCTTTAGTAATCACAAGAAGGCTTATTTATTTCTATACTTTTTAACGACTTAAAAAAAAAAGACGTTACTCAATTCGACCGTATATTTTTTTTATTTTTTTTATGTGTGTTCGCGGATAACTTCGTAGTTTATGTACCGATTTTGATGATTTCTTTTTTAATCGACAGATAATTCTAAACTAATAATTCCATTTTTATGTCATAAAAATTGGTTTATTAGTTTTTCAGTAATATTGAAAAAACTGACTTTATAAGTAAATTATCAGTATCTCAATGAAATATGCACCGATTTTGACGACTTATTTTTTTAAGGATATAATAATTTCTCGACATTATCTCACAGACATATAACGAAAATCGGTTCAGTAGTTTTTCAGAAATTCAGTAATTTGTCTCTGTTTACGGCTGAAAATTATGTATCAGAGAAAAGCCTTAGCAACGGTTGCTATTGACAGGAAGTTGTCAATTTTTGTATCGACGGTGGTCTAACGGCTAAAGGTATGGCATAGTATGGTGCAGCTCAGGATGCAAATGGTTCAAATCCCATCCACAGCAGTATTTTTTTTTAAGTATTAGCCTTAAGGGTCCTATATTGGGAATTTTTCTGGGATAAACTATTCCCAATTTCTCTGTAAATAATCCACCTGTGTCACTGTAATTTAGCACATAGTTACTTATTGAATATATCTAAGTGAAATAGTTCTTATTTTTTCAATGGGTTTTATTGAATAGGAAATATGGGTAGTTTAACTTTGCCCCTGCTGTCTCTTTCATAATCTATCACAAAACTCTAATTTTTTTTAAAAGCACTGTTATACCATTACCCTTCAATTATATATGTCGAATTTTTTGGTAGCTTATTGAAAATTTAAAATAATAATTATTTTATTATTTTTGCCAAATTAAAAAATCATAAAATATTTTTTTTTTTGAATTTTCAATAAGCTACAAAAAAAAGCGATATATATAATTGAAGAATAATGGTATAAGAGCGCTTTAAAAAAAATTTAGAGTTTTGTGATATATTATGAAAGAAACAGAAGGGGCAGAATAATCCTTTATTCTACCACCCATATATCATATTAAATAAAACCAATTGAAAAAATAACGACTATTTCACTTAGATATACTGAATAAGTAACTATATGCTAAATTACAGTGACACAGGTGGAGTATTTACAGAGAAATTGGGAATAGTAATATCTCCATACAAATTCCCAGTATAGGACCCTTAAGCCTTAAGTATTTGTAGACCGGATTATAATAATATAAATTTTCCGACTAGGTACAAAGTTTATGACTCATAAGGAAAAACGTTTCCGCTTTTAACTTCCAAGAAACCACTTTACATACTTAAATTCAAAGGGGAATAAAGAGTGACATAGCTTTTAGAAACTTTCAATTTACTATCAGATGCACGAGTGGTTAAGACGCATAGGCAGACCACGGGTTAGATTCCGGGCCACGTCCATGTACCAATAGGTATTTTAATTAAAAACCTATGTACTTAGGCCGACAAACCACATTGCACTTAGAGGCTTTTGCATCTAAATATACCTCAATAGAACTGGTCACTCGTTAGGTATAGCTTCAGAAACACCATCAGCCGATGGAGGAGAATTGGTTTTCCGCTGGGTACCCTGGAACCGTTTTTTTTTACAATGTTACTGCTCGTTTATTTAGACTTTCATTTAGTACATACATACCTAAGTACATATTTTGATCTATAGGATTTCAGTAGCTTTGTCGCTAGACCATGAAATCATTTATACCAAAATTAATCATATTTCGACACGCAAACTGAGCTTTACAGATAAATCACTGCATATTATAAAACAACTGTCTGTCTGTGACCTTTTCTACTGATGTAGTACTGTATGTTAATGTTTTATAAGCCATTTTGAAGATTATTATTCCCTCTAATGACGAAAAATAAACAAACAAATAAAAATTAAATGTTTATTTTAAAATTAGACTAATTTATGTATTTTGTAAAAGACGCCATCTGTTGGAGATCAGTTGAACTAACAGTTCGAAGTATTCGCACGGGTCATCTAGTAATATATATTATAGTACAACATATTAATAGATATATATTATAGCTACAACTGTGACGGGCTTAAATCTCGTTTACATATTACAACCTGTTTTATTCAAAACTAGAGGTAAAAAAAAATAAAAAATCTTCACGGGTTGCCTTACAGCTCCCGGGACCCGTTGCGGGCCCCAGGGTACCCAGCGGAAGACAAAGTCTCCCTAACTTAGCCGAAGATTTTTTTTGAGGCTATAGCCGCTATACCTAAAATGATTTATGCTTCAGTGTCATGTAAATACTTTGCGACTTTACGCTGTGGTATTAAAATCACTTTCAAATCACAGACAGATGACAGTTTATTTATTTCTATAGACAGTGGTTTCATGCATAGTTTTGATTGAAGTTTCAGAAATAGATTGGTTACCTACTTAAATCCTGAAAAACGGGGTTGCTTGAAATATTACATTCATTGGAAGGTTAGAACAGCGGTCCTATACTAGTGGTTCTGTGGTTGTGGGACCACTGACAGACTAAGAATGGGTGACCTTTTTGTAGTAAGGGGCCACTCGTTAGGTAACCTCAATAAAATTGAATAAAATATCATTAGCGAAACGAGAATTAATTACTTATGTCTCTCGCTAGAAACTAGATGACTAAATTACTATTATATCTTCACTTCTTTTGGTAGAATAAAAGGACAGAGTTTTTGCAAAAATACACTTTCAAATTAAAAAACTAAATTCTTCCTTTAGACGATGGGATCTATATGGAGCTATTCCTAACGAGTGACCAGTTCTGTTGAGGTATTAGTTTGTAAAATGTCATGAAAACGAAAATGAAAACTGTGCCAGTTGTTTTTTGATCTGATTGGTTCATATCTATTTGAATGTCATTGAGCTTTAATGTGATAAGTTGGCATTAGAAATAAAACAATATGAAAACTTCAAAATGCAAGCGAATATAGCTTTTATGGTGTCCTACCAACGCTGCTCCTGATTGTACATAAATTTTTAATACAAACAAAACAAACTCATTTTCATGGGCTTTTTAGATAAAAATGTCCTCCGCTGGATACATGTAAGGCAATCCGTGAAGGTGTAAAAGAACTATACTATCCGTATTAGCCATATTTTCAATAAATTCAATTCAATGTCACTCTCCATGCAAAAATACAGGTCCAGTTTCGGAAAATAACTAGCATTTTCAGCTTAAACAACTTGGAAAATCCGAGCCTTAAATATGACACTGAAAATGACGTCAATAAATTACTTAATGGAACTGCAGCCTTAACACGGACAATCAATATCGTGCAAATCCCTGTTCAGTTATAAAATGAAAATACCGGGCAACGAGCGAGGCTTTCCTTCCATAATGTAGGGGATCTCCCTTTGTAGCTGGCTCTTTATTAATTATGCGATGGGTCGATACTACACCGAGTGGAGTAGGGTCACCAATATTAATGAGGAAAATTACGTACAAACTTCATCATTTTCTTTCAATGGACTGAAATTTTGCACGGGTAGAAAAGTTATTTATGAGAAAAACAATTTTCCCGGGATAAAAAGTAAAGTACCCATGTTACTCTCCGGTATCTTTGTGTAGCTAAATTCACGTCAATTAATGCTCCGTTTTGACGTCATAGAAGGGCAAATAAATATACTACATACTTTCGCATTTACGATATTAGTTAAGATAATACCTTTGATAACACCGGTCGACACGAGTTTTGGGTTTGAGTTCTAAATATCAAGTTTCGATTTCTCTTACGTAACTAATAAATGGAAAAATAGATTTTTTAGTTAAAGTTTGCTTTTGTAGAAACCAGAGCCACCAGTTGCTCATACAATAAATTAAAATCTTCAAAACTTACTTATCGACGTTAAGCAACAAAAGCAAACTTTAAAAGCTAAAAATGGAAATTTAAGTGTTTTTTGATGTCTAGAATCAGAATTCATGCATTAAAACAAAAATCCTAAAAAAAATTTTTTTCGCCGACCTGTGTAATTACTATTATTTTAAAATCCTTGATTTACTTAAAAATTAGACTCTCTCGAGTAAAAAACTAGTAATTAATTAATGTTGGTAAAAAAATCTATGTTTTGTAAATAAATGTGGCTACAATAAGTTAAGCGTGAGGTAAAACCGTTTTCCGCTGCGTGTTGCCGCCCTATTCTCTCTTGTTGTAATATTATTACGCAAATCACAATAACGCACTTTTACGAAGAATTATAAAAGATATATGAATTTCTTTGTTGAAATTGCTTTAAGGCACTTGGTAATTTGTAGCCGATAAGATAATTATACGAAAAACTTTTTTTTAAACGGAACGGTTAACTCCACGATCAGCCAATGACCATGTTGAACTAATATGTAATTATATTACAATTTAATACAATCAAAAAGTAAACATATAAATAAATATAAATGTTTATGTAATCGCCCTACCACTTTCAGACTACTGTTTTTTTGTGAATGACAGACGTATCGTCCGATCCCCGGCGCGTCGCCGTATGGTCTACCGAACCGACCACAGACTCGTCCAATTCTTGTAACGAACGGTCCGCCTAGGTCATCTGGCGGCCGGAATGGGAAATTTTCGATGCGATGCCGGACCAATGTGTGGCCTACTTTATAAAAGACAGGTATGAAAGTACACTTACCTAAAAAATCGTCCGACCACCCCCATGCCGTATTGCCGTCGATTAGAATTATCTGCCAGTGGTTCCAGCATCGGTGTATGTATTCTTGATCCCCCAGCACCCCATTGTGAAGCGTATACATGGTCTTGCCGTCGATACTCCACACAAGAATCACCCATGGGAGATCGGGGGCTGTGAAAAAATACAGTAAGCTAATTAATATTCTGATTGTATCTGCCTGATTTTCTGTATTTTTTAAATAGGGACGTTATAACCAAGGTAATCCAACGTAATACAATTTTAAGTTTTCTCAGAACTACATAGCCTCAAAGATTTGATTAAATGTTTGCCTACCGCTGAAAGCCATAAGAGATTATGGAATTGATTACTATTAAGATATAGGTAATTGGGTTTATTTTTTATTGTGTATTTGAAGCATTCAAAGAATCTCAAAAATCAATTGAACTTGTCTAAATCTTGTAAACTCCTTAGAGAGCACGAAGTTCAACCAAACTAGGTACAATGTCCAACTTGTGACCAAATTAAAGAATACGAAGAGATAAACGATATTGAGGTCACAGTAGGAAGATGGGACGCTAGAAGGCTGCCTATCTGACAGTGATATCTCTACCCAAATCTCTTTGACACGGGTCACTTTGGTGGGAATTGTCTTATAAATAACATATATTGTACGATAAAATTTACTACGACAGCTATACTGTATACAGTCAATATTTATTACTGATAGCCATTGCTGGAGACTTCTTCCGCAAATTTTACTTTTTTCTTAAATTTTACCTTGACTGTCACTTCTTAAATATAATTATTTATTAGAGTCTGTCCAGTGAATCGTGTCATTTCAAAAGAGCGGCAAATTTAAAAAATCTTAAGCTGTAAACACTGACTTTCACGGAATTGCTAGACTTGATACTTTCAATTTTTATGATGATGCTTGATTAAAATACTTTTATTTATCAGTGGTATTATTAATATAAGAATTTGAAATATTATATGAAAGGTACGTTAAAATTTAAAAGGATTATTATTATAATTATCATACTTACACTACACTATGTACCTAGCAAAACTATAAACGGTATAAATGTCTGACAGACTGATCAAACTTCATAAATCTGCATAACAAATTACAATACAATACAATCATACAGGTGAATGTTTAATAAGGTTCTTAAACAGAATTATAGAATTTACCAAAATCAACGAAAGTATCAAACCTAATAATTCCTCATATAAAGAGTATGTAACTATAAAAGTGACAGTATAAATGTTGTCATACTAAAACTTTAAAAATAACCAAATGACACGATTCATTAGACAGACTATATTTAGGGTGTATTTACAGGAACTGGTAAAAATAATGCTGTGTTTTGAGGTACATTTTACAATAATCATGTAGAAGTTTCTTGAATGTTATGAATACCTAAAGATACACTATATCAATGGAATGTGGTAAACGTATTTTTAAAATATATAATTGACACACAATAAACTGATACTTCTTTACTCTCATCCCGCGAAAACAATGAAACCAGGGTGAGTTTCGGTACAAATATCTCTAAAACTACATAACTTTCATCAATGATAAAAATAACATAATATAGTCTTAAAAATATTAAATATTTTATGTTCTTGATAAAATACTCAAAATATTTCAACAAGTCTCGGAATTTATCTAATTTACGTAACGCTTAATGTATATGAAATAAGGTTTAAATTGCTTTGATAATTTTCTCAGTTGTGTCTGTGAGGCTGTGTACTTTTAGTAGTTGGATTTAATATCTAGTATGTAGGAGCATCATTTTGTAAACGCATCCTTAAGTGACCATCAAATGATGTTTTCAATTTCGTAAATCAATAATATTTTATCAAATTATATCCAAACTTACTAAGTGTTTCTAATCACTTGTATTGTTATAAGTTTCTTCAAATTGAGTAGCAAATAGAATTTGAGGTAGATGACTGAAGGTTTTTGAGGTCACCCTGCCACAGTAGGTAACCAGTAATAACTTTGTTATTTGTTTATTTATAATATGTATTGTTGCCATCTATTATATTGAACTAACGATCCACCCCAGCTTCGCACGGTGGACAATTTGTTATGAAAAAATCTAAGAAGATTTTTTCCGATAAAATGTCACTTTCCGGCCCTTCAACTATCATTGTTCAAAAAACGCGACGATAGAGCCATTGCCATCTTGACGAAAATGATGGACAAGAAAACATACCTACAAACATAGAATTTCCCTGATCATGTCGGGTGTTTTGGGTTACCTAACAACAAATCGACGTGACGTGACTTGACTTTTTATCCCGGGAAGCCTTCCCAAAGCCGGAAGCCGGGAAGCCAGCGCGTAAAACTAGTGTTTAATATTTCGGCTTACCCCTTAGTACTATCAACGACATCATTGTCTTCATGAAGATTCTGATTAAGAGAAGCAGCGGGTGGTGAGAAGAAGGCATCTTCTTCCGCGGCCTCGTCCGGCCGAACTGGCGCAGAGTTCCGGAAAGACCTCGACCTCTGCGTCGACGTGGACTGCCGCGAGCGACGGGTCACCGCCTGTTATAAAAAACAATTAGGAAAAATAATTAAGAACAGGTCGCCAGAGACTATTATTTTCTTAAACGTTTATTTTTCGGGAATTTCGCTAAAACAAACTTTCGCACCATCAAAATGCATAACTGTAGCGTGGCAAGAGACACAGGTAACAATGTCCGCATTTACTAGATAATTATTCATACCAAAAAAGTACTATAAATAATACAATTTATAGGTAAGTATAAAACAATTTAAGCCTGTCACTACACTTATTGGGATTAGTGCTGTAATGAGTTTGTGTGGATGCGTACTACCTGCTAATCGACATTGTGTGTTTATGAAAGCACTTCTTCTGAAAATAACCTAGAAGTGACAAATAAATGTAAATTTTTAATGTGAAATGACCGAATTCTTCTATTGGCCCACGACACATGCACAGGATGTAAACTGGCAAAGACAAATCCGATTTAAATTGAAATGCTTTAAAGAAGGTTAATCCGAATTAAAATTATTTTTTACTATACAGGAAGTAGTTGTATTTCGTCGCTAGGATCATCCGGTTCCGGGTGGATATTGCACCGCTAGCACTACCGTCTTGCTTTCATTATTTATTACGCCATAACGGTCGTGCACGCCAGAACAGTTTTACTTTTTACAATTTACTGCCTGCTCTCCACCTATCCTTCGATATTAAAATACTAAAGCCATTACTTATAAATTACGAGAGATATTCCAGTTTAATTTACATGAAATTGCTATTAATTTCTTTACTGTATTGTGTATTTCGTGTTTTAGCGATTGCTCACGGGATACGGCCTTATCTGTAGGGTTAGCATTCTTAATAAAAAAATATTAAATATTAAATAAAACAAAAAATACGACTGCACAAATAACTGAAAAGTAATAAACGAGGTATAGAATCTTCACGGTTTGTCTTACAGCTTTCGGGAACCATTGCCGGCCTCAGAGTACCCAGCGGAAGACAAGACAAACTTGTTTAGAAACCGCTATCATATGTTCATGCATCATTATTATGTTGTAATTTTGTTTGTTTCACCTGCGATAACTTTTAATTTAACATTCAATTTAAACAAATTAACATAACAGTCGGAAGATTAGTTTTATTCAAAAAAAATTTTCATACACTACTTTATCTACTCTCGTACATTGGGATTCAACCTACTAAATAAAATATCCATGAAATTCAGTAACTATAACAAAACATATTCAATGAATGGCGCCAAAACCTAGCACATCACCGTGCATGCGTCAAAGCGGGCGCTGTAGACAAGTAAAAATTGGAATGAAAACTTTTTTGTAATGCAATAAAAATGGCGCGAACCGCATGTGCGTTCCATTAGAAAAAAATAATTGATGGAACCTCGTTGGTGATATAAAGTTTTTGGATTTACCTGTATCGTAATGGTAAAAAAATTACTTTATAACATTTTGTTAGAGAAATGTTTTTTTTTTATTTCGGTATTGTGCTTATAAAGTATGTCAATATAAATTCGTTTTGAAGTTTATATTTCGACTTTTACGATATAAGAGTAGATAAAATTAATTTATAAATCTATAACCATCGCATATTGGTTAGAGGGAGACAATTGAAGGTGGTACAAAAATAAGAGATATTTCTAAAAGTAACAGGTATAGTCCAATTAACTCCAGGGACAGCTCTTATTACCCTTCTGTTCCATAAAGGCAACTCTTATATGTGGACATTGTTACCAGTGTCATTGATCATGTCGTACAGTAAAATAGCGGTACCTTAGATTGTATATTTGCAAAATATTAAGATAGTGATTGTTCCCGGCTTCAACAGTCTGTCATTATATGGCAAATAATGTTCGGATCCTTTATATAGTTTATAGGATCGCTCTTGTGTCTGTCTGCCTGTCCTTCTGTCACAACTTATTTTCTCCGAATCTACTAGACGAAAAAGCTTGAAATTTAGTACATATGTAGAGTTTGATGACTCAATCACAGACGTAAGTAAGCAAATTTCGATTTTGAGGGTTAAATTTAGGAGAAAAATTAAAAAATGAAAAAAAACTCATGTGGCATATAAAATGAAATGGCTCGAATATTTTTTTATAATCCCCTTATTTCCGAAACTAATGAGACTAAAATTTTGAAAAAAATCGTTAATATAAACCTTGCTGATAGTTTACAGGAAAACCTAGGAAAAAAATGGTACGAAACCGAGTTGGACTCGCCCTTGGCTAATTTTAAATTCACTTATTACTTACGTTAGGTACCTACCTACTTATATTATTTTGCTTTGACATCGAAATAACAATAATGAACATTGGGGTTAGTATACTTTCGTTTCGACTCAAAGGCCAGAAACCGGCCAAGTGCGTGTCAGACCAAAGTTTGACACTTCTGTATGGCGCAGGAACAAATTAGCGCGAGTCCCACTCACACTTGACCGTTTTTATTTATTTGTTGTTTTACTTTAGAGTATGCATTATAGTTATACTAGTTAGACGTTTGTATGTATTGTTCTTATTGCTATTGATCGAGCAATAAACGTCAAATAAAACATAAAGTTAAAAATTAAATAACAATAGCGGCCATAGTAATACAGACTCTATGAAAATTTTAAGTGTTTACCTATTACGGTTCAAAAGATACAGCTCTGTGACGGACGGACGGACGGACGAACGGACAGCGGAGCCTTACTAATAGGTTTTCCATTTGCACCCTTTACCCCGCAGGTACATTAAAACGGTCTAACCTAATATTATTTTGACTTGATTACTCATGAGAATACAATTGTTTTTATTTACATAATCCTATTTTATTTGCAGATAGAAAATATAAATTTACAAATCACAAGTAGGCATAAATATTTAAAGCTACCCTTTTGATCAAATTATATTGTATGGGTATTTATATTCATTCTGAATGAAGTAGAACTCCACTTAGAAAATTATATAAACTTTGCGTTAATAGTTACTGCTCGATTCTTTTGGGTCGAAGCATGATGTTATTTAGCTACCTTCCTCAAGAATTAAATGCAAGAAGACTTTTTCAAATCCTACTAGTAGTTCCAGAGATTAGCGCGTTCAAACAAACAAACTACAAATAGGTACTCCCAAAAATCCATTTTTTAAATTTACAAAAATTATTTAAAAATATGTGCTAAAAAAATAAATATTTTTTTTAATGAATTTATAATAGAAATCTACTCTCAAAAAGTTCCATTAAATATTTTCAACCATTCCCAGTAAATGTTGAATTTTACGAGTACTTTAGAATTTTGATCATTGATGAATAAAGTTAAAGAAATCCAATATTTAACTTTAAATCGTATTATTAAAGTTTTAAATGGTTTTAGTTAGGGAATATATAACTTTTGCTTGAATTCTCTGAATTGAATTATTATGGAAAACCATATATTATGTCCATTACCTGATATTTATGTACTTGGTAATATTAATTTAATATGAAATTCGTGATACAGGAGAGCTTTTCTGCCTTTGTCTATTTTCTATTTTCACTTTAGTATTGTTTAAGTTTGAAGTATATTTAAAAATCTCCCATTATTATTTTGAATTTTCAATAAGCTACAAAAAACGCGATGTATATAATTGAAGGGTAATGGTATAACAACGCTTAAAAAAATAAGAGTTTTGTGATCGATTATGAAAGAGAAAACAGGGGCAAAATAATCCTTTATTTTACCACCCATATTTCCCTATTCAATAAGACCAATTGAAAAAATAACGGCTATTTCACTTAGATTATATTGAAAATATAATTGATTATATGCTAAATTACAGTGACACAGGTGGATTATTTACAGAGAAATTGGGAATAGTTTATCCCCAATACAAATTATGGATATAGGACCTTTAAACACTATGACAGTTGTCAGCAAATTCAACTGTACGAGCATCGTAATTCATTTTTCTACACTAGTTGTTTAGGACAACAATAAGAAGAAATTATAGACATTGAATTTGATTGAGAACTTGTTACTTTTTTTAAATTAAAATTTTTATTACATTAAAATTTTTTACACATAACAATATAAACCTAAAATAATATTAATAATCAAAAATATTTGGTCCGCGTGGCATGGTGGCAAGAACGCTGGCTGCATTTCCTCGCTGTATAGCTATGCTAATTCTCTGGGCGAAGAAACAGCCAGCCCTCTTGTCACCCGTAGCGACGACAATTTTTGGTGTTATATCTTTATAAAATTTTTTGGCACTCGGCCCCCATGAACCTAGAGTCTCTACTGCAAACGGCACAAATATATTATCTTTTTCAATTTGTATATACTTGCGCCGTTTGCAAGTCTCTGCTGTTTCTGCAGCTGCCCCGGCTCTTATCGCTGTACTCGAGAAATGTGAGGGCGCCAAGGTATCAACACAAGTTGCGTCCCATACTAGGGCCCTACCCCTCTCCCAAGGCACCAGCGTCATGCCATCCGGTCTCTTGCCATCATCACGTACAAGACCACAGGGTCCCAGCATAGCTGGTACATTGATGGTGGCAAGAGCCCGTTTAATAACTTCATTTAAAGAGCCGTGGCGCGAAAAACGACCTCCACTTTTTTGGCAGCAGAGTCCATGGAGGCCGAGAGCATTGACGTCGCTACCACACGGACATTTATGTGGCATGCATATCGATGCCCCGAGACGAATGCCAGTTGCGATTCTAAACGTATTATTGTCTAGTAAGGTCCCAAGGTTGGTTGCTGGTATTGTATGAAGCCAGTAGCCAGATTCTTTTTCAGAGACAGCTAATAGGCGAGCTTTATCAATATTATTTGTGAACTTTTGGGCCAACTCTTGATGGATTTTTTGCACTAACGGGGCATCCCAAAGTTTTTGTACATTTGATTCCTTTGGGATGTCTTCGTTAGGGCAAATTGATTTCCATGCTTCAACTGCCTCTGATGCATAGGCCAATTTTATAGATGATTTTAAATTTTTTACGGATGTAGAATAGGCACTATTTACAGAGGACAGGAAAGCAGGTAGAGCAACACTTGAAATTTTGCGAACTTAGCAAAACAACACTTTACTTTCGGTGTGGCCTGAGACACCAGTAACAGTCTCCACTTTTTGCCAGCTGTCCATATTAAACAGAACAAACAGGTGGCAAACCTTTTTGTAAACGAACACAAAATGACTTGGTTTTTTCTTCTCTACTATGTAAATAAAAATAAATATCCATTATATTTGGGATTCATTAAGTAAGTACATAATTTTATTCGCTTTTGCTTAAGTCAAAGTAAATATTACGACTTTGTGAAAAACAAGAGAAATATATTTACATTTGAAACGAACGACGCTCGAGTACTTTGGACGCTTCTGAAAGTTCGTTGTACTAACCGTGTTTAAAAAATATCTGTAACAAAGACTGTTTAGAAACTCTATAACTTTTTTTATTATTTTTTTTATAATTATCTTCAGAAATAAAATAAATATTTGTACAAAAAAGGATTTAAATAATTAGAAAATGTAAGATAGAGACAGACTACTGAATATTGCTATTATTTATTTAAAATGAATGAGTTCACTTCTTAGAGCACTTGCTAATCCAATTTATGGTAAAATAAAACATCCCTAACATTCTAAGATCGAATATGCCTAAAACTAGAATCATGGGTACTTTCAATAATTCAATTATATTTATCTGTCTATATGCTATAGAAATTTATCATCACGCCTTTTAGCCCAAGAGGGGTAGGCAGAGTCAATCGAATACCATTTGTTACGAATCTGACATACCTCTTTCGCTTCTTTTATATTCATCTTACCTTTGTGTGTACTTTTAATATTTCCATCGAACAATAATGTTTATATTCAATAAAAGTACACCTAGGTCGTCTTCTGCCAGTATTTCCTTTCACTTCAGCCATAAAAACCTTTTTAGTCAATCTTTCATTATTCAATCTTTCAACGTGTCCAAACCAGCGTAAACTACTTTTATTCATTTTAGTCACAACATCTCTAATAAAAAGACACTTTTCCTGACTGTTCAAAAAATTACTAGCAGCTCCTAACCCATTGAACTCGTAACCTAGGCGTAAATCGCAAATATTGCGACTATATTTTGAAAGGAGAAGGACAGACCGGAAGCAATTTATTATAGTACGATCTTGATGCAATTTCTATTCAGGTTATATTCGAATAATATTATGGGTTCTCGTATAAAATCGTATTCTATCCATCTATATGTAAAGAGAGTTTTATATTTTTTGTATCCTCGTGATTCTTTTCATTTATCGTCATCACTCACAAATATTAAAAACCGGCCAAGTGCGAGTCGGACTCGCACACTAAGGGTTCCGTACCATCGTATAATATTGAGCACTACATTTTTTTTTAAATAGTTTAGTAAAAACTTTTTTTTAAAAAAGTATTACTTGTTGTTTTACTTAAGAATATGCTTTGTAGTATTCTAGTTAGATGTTTGTATGTATTTCCATTATTAATATCGAGCAAAAAACAACGAAAAACACACGTTTCTTGTAAAGGGACCCCCTTTAATTTTTAACTTTATTTTATTTTTATTATTTGTTGTTACCTATATGGTAAAAAAATTAAGATGAGCATAAAAGGCTTGTTAATTAAATCAAACTTTTTGCTTTATTGTTTGAGAATTCTTGTCATATTCTTTATGTATGAGAGTATGACGGTGTCCTTGTTAAATGATCAGTCAGCAAATATTAACTTCCCAAAATAAAGAAAGAAGTAATTAGGCAACGCAACAAAACTCATATTTCAAAAGTAGTTGACACATTTCCAACGAGCTCCGAACAAAGTAGTTTCATGAAGTTGAAACGCGAGAAATACAGCTGAAAAATGTTATGACAGCCTTCTTTGGTTGGCAACCGTGTGTCGACAAAAAGATACATTTCCATATGAAAAGTGAGAAACATTCACTGAATGCTGTGTAAGAAATCCTATACTTTTGAGATAAACATATTTTTGAGATCAATACTTGTCTATAGGAAACGAGGATAAGATAAGATGGATAAGAGTGGAATCAAATCCGTTATTGTATTATGGTGAAATATAAAGGGGAATTCAATCCATCAATAAACTTAGAGTGGAACAGAAAAATGTTACTGACACCAGCAGTAACACTATGACCCATTTTCGTCGTTTAAATATGTCAAACTATTAAGGCTCCTATATCCATAATTTTTCTGGGATAAATTATTCCCAATTTCTCTGTAAATAATCCACCTGTGTCACTGTAATTTAGCATAAAGTTACTTATTCAATATATCTAAGAGAAATAGCTGTTATTTTTTCAATTTGTTTGTCCATTGTAAATAGCAAAAGCATGTTTTCTCTCGCTTTAATGTTTGTACAACAGAAGAAATTGCCTTAACGATTAGAAAAGTTTTATGCTCTTTTAGCCCTATGACGGGTCAGATCAGACTCATTCCAAATATGGATACTTTTTTATCACACAAAACTCTGTAATACCGTAAGTTTAAACCACTTCTCCACCAAACTTCTTCATTTGTATTGTAAATGCAGGTTTTTGAATTGTGATATTCAGTACCTAGCATTTTTGTAGCAGATGATGCGAATAGATTTTTTAACTCAATGAAGGCGTCTTGGTCAGTAACCAGAGACACTGGTAACAATGTTCAAATTTAGCATGCCTGGGATAAATGATTCTCAATTTCTCTGTAAATAATCCACCTGTGTCACTGTAATTGAGTTACTCATTCAATTATTTTATGATTTTTTAATTGGTCAAAAATAAAAAAATAAATATTTTAAATTTGGGAATAGTTTATCCCAGAAAAATTATGGATATAAGTCCGGTGCTATAACTATTGCTCCTGTAGTTGTTTTAAATGAACCCGGAGCAGATCATAATAGTCTAATTTTCTGCTTTTTTGGGCTGCCCTACAATAAAGTATTAATTCACTTACATTAAATACAAAAGATACTCCAGTGAGCGTAAGGCGAGCCACGCTATCCTTGCCTGGTGATGCTCGTAGTTGAGGCTCGAGATCCGCCGGTGTCGTGTCGGCTGGCGCGGGCAATACATCCGGACGATCGCCCGCGCGCCCTCGACCCCGCGCCTCTCTAGGGGCAGCACCCGACGCTCCATACATACTGCAAAAATAATTCATTAGTTCCAGGACTAAAGCTGCAAGCGTAATACGTCGTGATCTTAGCTGTGATACAGCCTGTATCTAGACTATGGACTACCATCCGTTGACAGCGAAACATGTCTATCAACTCATGTAGATTCCAATAAGGGAGAAATTCAATTTCACTTTTTTTTTTTTTCTTTCTAGTATTAACCCAGCGGAAGACAAAGTCTCCCTCGTTTAGCCGCTGGTATATGTAAGGCTATAACGAGTGAACAGTTCTGTTCTGGTATATTTAGATGGAAAAGCCTTCGTCGGATTATGTACATAAAAAACCTATTGGTACATGGCCGGGATCACATCGTCTGTTATGGTGGTACTCAGGTCAGGAGCATTACTTAACTACATCTTTGATACTTGAGGCTGAGATGAATTCCTTTCCTTTTTAAATGACTCAAAAGTAAAGGAGGAGGTACTCAATGAGATTGAATTTTCTTGAATATTGTTCGAGGCGCCCCTAAAGAAATTTCTCGAAAGAAGCAATTAAAACCAACCCATATTATGAGTCCTAAATCGCCCAGCATGGTGTACCAGGATCGTATGAGAGATCTCTAGCGTGAAGATATGTATTAAATATTCAACAAGATCTATTTGATTTGAAGCCAGCTTCATAGAGGTAGTAATAAATACCGAAGATCTTTCCCTGAGGATATTCGGAGAAAACGATTTTATAAAAAGTATTTTTTGTAAACATCTGCTAGTTAACATTTTGGCAAAGGACTTTTAGCAGAAGGACATTCGTTTTAAGTAACATGTTACACAATACATAAAGGGGAGACATACGAACGGGAATGACAAGGGTTCTTGATGTCTCAGGTTATTAGATGGGTTATGTCCGATACCTTCCATTTTCAATTGGACGAACACATCTATAGATTGTGTTTGTTTGACACATTTGTAGGTTACTTATAACATTTCCAGTAATAGACCATTATTTTAGAGCTCAGTAAAGGCTATTTTACATTGGTCTTTAACTAAACATAGAGAAGGGCGTGTACCTATATTTGAAAATGTTTTTAAAATTCGATAAATTCAGAGACTATAAATACATAAAGGAAAACGCCGCTTTTTATTTATATTGGTTTTGTTGATGGTGTGTCCATAGAAGAAGTAATTAATGGGAAAGTACCTACCAATTAAATAAGAAGTCTAATAAACGGCGCAAATATAGTCAAATTTGTGCCGTTTAGTGTAGAAACTCTAGGTCCGTGGGGTTCAAATGCCAAAAAGTGTATTAAACATATATCCCTCGACTGATCATCTCATCATCTCTTTTGGTGACAAGAGGACTGGCTCAACGAATCAGCATTGCGATTCAGCGGGGAAATGCAGCCAGTATTCTTGCTACTATTCCACACGGACCTGGTTTATTTAGTTATTTTTAATGTTTAGATTAGATTTCAGGTTTTTATATTGTTATATGTATTAAAAAATATATTTAGGTAAGCTTATAAATTAAAAGAATTAAGATTTTAAAAAAAGCATATTTGGAGAACTTATATCAATCTGGAATGGCGTAGCTCTTTCTGTTTGGTTATGCTTGCTCAGTCACCATCATCACCCATAAACAAAATTTTCAAACGAAGAAAAAAAAGTAAAAGTAAAAATTTTTTTATGTGGGTGACCTATAGTTTTTATAATCCGGATAAAAATTGGAAATACGACATCGTCCAACACATCTGTATCAAGATAGCCAGTAGAAGCTCAAACAAGATTCAAACAAACAATTCGCTTCAATCGTTTATTTATTCAGCAATGGTTAAACAGAGAGAGCAATATGAAACCGTGCACAGTCTCTAGGAAAGGAAAACGTCCGTTTTCTTTATAAATGAAACAAAAACAAGAGCCTTCAAAACTGATGAAGTCTTTCTTTTTAGATTATTATAAACGTAAAATTTTAACAGATAATTATTTTTTTATTTCTTAGGCTACGATGGTATAGAAGTTTTGTTTTATTTTCAAAAGAGTCAGTTAATTACTTAAATTATTAATATTTTGCAATTTTATTCTAAGGTTGTTCAACCTAACAGTAAAATGAGAGAACTTTTATCATCGAAAAGTATTATGTTTAATAAAACGGCCTTTGAAAATTCTATCCAAACTTTCATCGTTGGAGAAATATTAATATAAAGGTTTCGCTATAAACGGTTTTATACTAAAGACGGTCAAAGAGAAAATGGTATAACTTCGAGTTTCGACGTTTGCCTCTAAACGTCTTGACAAAATGAGATAAACTTAAACACATACAAATTACAAACACACTTTGGTCCCAAGGTAAAACTCCTCATTATAGTGATACAAAAGACAATGAGGGGATTCTACGTCATGTCATGGCGACCGACGCACGCGTTCCGTCTTGACATGATGGGGAATCCGATGTAATAATGTGATAGTTGCATATATCGTTACATATCACAGTCAGCGGGATCATCTTAGCTACCGATTAATCAGTACTTGTATATATAATAGGCTATAGAGGCTATAAAGCTTACAGGAATTTTGGTTAGACAAAATCTTCTCTTATTTTCCCAGAAGTCAACATCGATTTCTGGTACCTACATACCTACTCCTTCAATTCTTTCCCTCGTTTAGCCGATGTTAGGTTTTGAGATTACCTAACGAATGGCTTTAAGTACATTTTGAGATCGAAAAGACCTCTTGTCGAAATTTCTACATAAATTTGGTGTTCCATGTCAGTGAGAACAAAATTTGGAAAAATCAATATTTGGCCTACCCGTGAGAATAAGAAAGAATATAAAAATCGGGAAGTGATCCAAACAGTTTGAAACACTATGATTTAAAACTAATTGGCTAAGCTTTATAAACTGTATATTTACCTAATATCATCATTATCGGCATGATGATCAGGCGGCCTCTCAACCCTAAGGTCTCCGAGGGCCCGAGCAGCATGTCTTCTCCGTCTTTCACTCCACACTCTCCTCTGTTCCCGTTCATTATCACGTTGAACGCCGAAAAAAGTCTGAGTTTCTCTCGCAAGGTAATCTCGAACCGCGAGAGTATGTACGCGACGTAATCGCACAGTTGGTTCCGCAGGTTCCGGCGGTGAAGGGGCGATTGGCGCCGGAGGAGCTGACACGATCCGTGGCGGTGACGCCGGCGCAGGCAGTTGCACTGAAGTACCACTTGCCGGCGTCGGAGTCGCACACGGTATTTGCGGCGCCAATAAGCCGCTTGATCGCCTGTAACAAGAGAAATATATCTTAAACTTTGCATAGATTATCTACCATTTTCTCGTATTCGTCCTAAGTATAGATAATTTCACATACTTTAACTACAACTTGCTATTTGTAATAGTTTTTGTATAATACTTGAAGAGCATATGTCTGTTTTGTGTATTTTTGGGAAATCGTTCTTACTCATGTTTCTGGTACGTGAATTTTGGCCTATCTTATCTTATCCTTGGTTATTTTATAGATTCTTTTTGCAGTGTATCTCTTTAACAACTTTTTAAAGAGATATCGACAAAATAAGTCGCGTAGTTTACTGAGTTCATTGCGCTAACAAGCTTGCTCTTAAGAATAGATTTTTTATAGAAAAATAATCTACGGCTGAGCGGATATGTATGAATTTTATTACATTAAAACGGAGCCGGGGAGCTTTGGCTTCTGGTCAATATTCCTTACTTTGGTAGTAGGTAGGTACCTGCTACTCTATGGTTTCAGTATATTACAAAATAATTTCAACATTAATTTTCTCATTTTCCTGTATACTCTTAATTTAACACTACGAGTAAGGAAAGCGTAGATTTAACACATTAATCTTTCAAAAATATTTTTCCTATTTCTATTGGAGTTAAGGAAAAAGAAGAATTTCTTGCAACCTTTGCTTGTGGCAAAAAGTCAATGTAGGGTCGTATAATTTCGGCTAAATTGCTTTATTCCCGCGTTAACGATCTAGAATCGCCTTAAACGATCTTAAATCGCTCGAAATGTATTACTGCTCTCAAATTTAACTATATTTTCTAACAAAATTATTTATTTCCTTAAGAATATTTTAAAATTGTGTAACGTTTTACTTGTTTATTGTCATTGGCTGAATCAACTATAATTTGCTTTGCTATTTTTTGCTTTTTTTTCATTGCTTATTTAATTTGTCACTGACTAAAAAAAAGCGGTTAAATTTAGTTAATAAGAGATGGATTCCATGGTTCTGAAATACACAAAATAAAAACACTTTAGATGCCGACTGTACATAAGGAAGTCAAGCATGCATTATTATTATAACCCATACATATAGTAGGTCTTAAGACGACACAGGTGTGCTCAGGTAGGAGCAATAATTCGCACACAAGAAACACCGCTCCTGTAAATCAAGATATAGCACTTTGTAGCTAAGCAACGTCTTTGATAAATATTCTATATTATTGTGTCGCAGATGCTACTTATAAGGGATTTATGTGTGAATTTGTTGGTTCGGATTAAACAGCTTCTTGGGAGCATGATATATGAAGCATTTATTTGTTTTAAAACCTTAGATTCGAATTCCTAGCAAGGTTTTTCACGGGCGAAGCCGGATTGGAATGCTATGTAAGAAAAATCGGTATGTAAAGTAAAAACTAAGCTATGTTTTTTATGTGTAACATCTTTTCTCTCGCTTTCCTGCAATCTGTGGGAGTGATTTCGTGAAAAGGGAAGCCGGCGAAGCGCGCGCTTTTTGATATGACCAATGAGCGCGTGCGGTGGTAGAGTTGGCTGTCAGATCGTACCAACCCATTTTCCGAGGGGTTGGTACTGTCAGCCAACAGTGTGTGCGTATGTGTGACGAGAAAAAGAAAGGGAAATAGAGAAGGAGAACGTGCTGTGCGCTTAACCTACAGTGTTGTATATAAAGTGTTAATGTTATCAGGATATAATGTTAATATTGCTTATTACCAAGGTGATATGACGTCAGATGTTACTCATCTACTGTAAGGCTCGCTCATTTTTTACAAAGATAAAGCTATTTGAAGAAACTGATTTGACTATTTTTGTTTTCTATTCATTACTTCTTTTATACTACATTTTCAAAGTTTTGCCATAGACTACATAGTGACGTCATCATTTAGGTGAAGTAGGCATTCTGCCCCATTTCTGAACTCATTTGTATCACTGGTAGTGCCACAGGGCACTTTAATCACAAACGAGTAGCACCACTTGATAGTAATGCTACTTTACTAAAATGATGACACGTCTTGTTGTCTGTCGGCAAAACTTTGAAAATTTATGATATAAAAAGTACTGTTAACAAAAATATTCAAATTAGTTTCTTAAAATAAACCTTTAAAAAAAAGGATACCAACTTCAAAAATTGTGCACTGAAAAGTAAGCAATAATTAATATTTCGTCGTACAATTTGAAGACGGTTGGTGCCAAATTAGGATAGAAAATTAAGTAAACATCTAAGAAAGAAGATAAAGATCTGTTCAATATTATCTATGTTGGTTAAATTGGACCAATCCGGAAGAATTATCTGTCGAATAAAAAAGAAATCATCAAAATCGGTTCACAAGTTTATTAAATATATATCCCCTCGACTGATCATCTCTTCCAGTTGACAAGAGGGATGGCTCCTACCTCGCTCAAGGATTCAGCATAGCGATTCAGCTGGGAATAGCAGCCAGTATTCTTGCCAGTATTCCACGCGGACCTAGTCTATTTAGTTATTTTTAATGTTTTTAAGTTTATACTGTAATAATTAAAATTTAATAAAATATTAAGAAACGGCTTCTCCTTCTTTTTTTGGAAGTCGGTTAACAACTTAATCTTTGAAATAAAAAATTTAAAAACATACCTTAATTTTTACTTTACATACCGAATTCATAAGTGTAATACACTCTCTACAAAAATATTTTCATAAACTTAAACCCGTTTGGTAATTCCACACAAGAGAAAACTTAATCCAGGACCTTAATTTTCTCATTGGAAGGATATTTTTTAGCCGATCACTTCACGTGGACATCTAAAGTAATAATTCAGCCCCCAGAGTCACTAACTGTTTATTATTCTCAACGCGCTACCAATATCTGCCCAACTATGCCACGGTATCCGCTGTGATTAAACTTCGAAAGCATATTTTGATAAGGCGGCGTAACTTTATATTATAATTTATTATGAAAAGTACGTGAATTTTGTATGGGTGGTGTAATTTATTTATTAAAATACTAGCTTTTCGCCCCCGGTTCTGGTTCTGGTTATCGGGCTCGGTCTCCGCAACTCGACGTCTTAGCGCCTATTTTGCGTGAGGCGGGAATTTAGTTACTACTGCCATGCCAGCTCCTCCAGGAAGCCGATCAGCCCCTTGATGTTGCTACATGCCTTCTGAAGAAGTGTCCTCGGGTCACCGAAATGGGCAGCCCTGTATTCTGTCAAACCTACTCCAGAAAGATGTGGGTGACCGTTTCTTTAGTCACCATGCATGCTCTGCATAGTGGACTATCTGTAATGCCGATATTAAAAAGGTGTTTATAAAAGGATTCCTTCTTGAGAGTTTAGGGATGGGAGCGCTAGTTTTGATTGTCTGAAGAAGTGGTCTAAATGTATGTGCAAGAAATAACCTCGATCCACATAAATTATTCAAACTTAGGCTAAAAATAATACACTAAAATAGTGTGTCCGCTTGTTGTATTTCTTGATAAAAAACACAATATTAGAAAAATTAATAAGAGCATAGAATAGATGTTTTTTTTTTAATATTATCATATTCCTTTATAATAAGAAATTATCCCATTTGTAAATCGTGACGAGAAGAATGACGGGTGTGAAAAATATTTGAACACGCGATTTTGTTCTGTATTCTGAGATTAAACATAACAGATGGCAAGAACGGCTACATTTACGAGAAATAGGCTAATTTTTAGATGATGTACGGATACCGGTTTTACTTCCCCTGCGAAGCACGAAAGTCTAAAGAAATCAATTGAAAATTGAACCCTAGTAGATGTGGAATACGAGCTTATGTATGAATCAAGTGTAGTAAGTAAGCATAAGAAAAAGGTCCTAGACGAAACTCTAAGTACCTAATTTAAAGAATTCAAAAGTTTTGCTTGCCATCAACATCATTTAGAATCGCATGTCGTGCCACCATAAAGAAAGTTCACCAGTTATATTAATGAGCGGCTATAATTTATATTCTTAATTGAGGAAGGTTAAAGTAACATTTTTCCTAGAGGTTTCGTTGCAACCGTGCGCCTGAAGGCACGCCCCGCCGCCCCGCCCGCCTCGCCGTCGTACAACGTGAAATATTGGTAGCGTGTTGCGAATAACAAACAGTGGCAAGAGCAAATACTAGTGAGCTCTGAAATATTTTTACGAGGTAGCTATACTGGTAAAAAGTTAAAATGGAAATTTTCTAGTCCATCAGTGGAGTTGGTTTCGTGTTGCATTTGATTTATTATTTATTTTAAAATGTCGTATGTAAAATTTGGGACTTGGAAAAATAAATACTATTAAAACAAAACAAACGCAGCATTCGGCGTTTATGCCTTGTGGTGTGGCCAGAGCCTGCACCTAGATTTGTAACTTCTTTAACAGATCTGGCTTTAGCTGCCCTTCGATAAAATTATTAAATGCCTTATCGATCCTAAGAGTAATTAGATGAAGATATAAGTCCTTTACATTATTTAGTATTAACTAGGTGAACCAAGGTACGAAGGTAAGGTAAGGTTTAAATATAAAAAACACATACAACTACGTACATTATTGTACATAGTCTGGCAAAGCGCCCTTTCCGTCTAAATATACCTCAACAGAACTGGCCACTCGTTAGGTATAGTCTCACAAATACCATCGTCTAAAAGAGGGGGACTTGGTCTTCCGCTGAGTACCCTGAGACTTCGGGAGATTTCGGGAGCTGCAACATATTTAAAACATAAAGTACATAGGTAAGTATGAGGCGTTGCCAACAAGCTAACACCCTTATCAACAAATATATAATATATAAATGTATAACTAAACTACACGAGATAATTTGTTATTTATTAATTAATTATTAAGTATCAAAATTTTTTTTAAGATAATTTTCAGCGGTTTTATTTGTTTTAAGCAAATGACTCGAATCTTGGAGAGTCCATGAGTAAGGATAGCTATTGCTATGAGTATATCAAATCGTTTGCATTCATAGAGATGCTTCTCCAGGTTTCTCCTGAAAAACTCAAGATCGAGTGGCTATAAATATGGAGGAAGGCAAACCATTTCACTTCTCTATATTACGACAAATGAAAGAATCCTCGAAAGTCTTCGTCCGAATTAATTTCATATGTAAAAATAAGGAGTCGATTCCCACTCGTTCCAAAAAATGCTAAGCAGCTTTAAGAATATGTGCTTTAATCGACTCCTCGTGCTTCGGAGAACAAGTAAACTCCGCACTTCTTTTAAAAATAACAGATATTTAAATCTGTTAAAGAAGTGACACATCTAGGTCCATAAAATGCAGCAACAGCCTGTTCTGTTCAATATGGACAACTGGCAAAAAGTGGACACTGTTACTGGTGTCTCTGGCCATACCGCAAAGTATAAAGTCCGTGAAGGTGTGTGTGTGTAAAAATATAAATCTACTGAACTTATCCCCAAGTAATATATATAATACGCTATATTTAATATCGTTGGAGAATATCCATAGGCGAGAGGCAAAAAACTAGTACTTTATAATTATAAATACTTGTGTACTTTATAAGGGGTTCAAAATATAAGGAAAAGAATAAAACAGTTCAATATCTACTTGGTAAGAAGGACCCATAAATGTCCTAAAAAATTGTTACGATAAATCTTATTACATTTTCTCTAAGAACTAAAACATCATTTGATATTATTTATGGTCTACGAGCCAGACTTTGCTAAAAGTTCTAAGACCGACTTACTCAATAATTTTACTCTAAGTTATTCTATTCCCTATATACTTGTTTTTATAAGTATATAAAATGGTGATTCCTTGTCCCTTATCCCCAAAAATAAAACTAAAATATTATGAAATCCTTGATAATGTCAAGCAAAGCTCAGAATTTATTTTGTTTTAAGATTACTTTCTCGGAAAGCTCGCTTGTCGTGAAGCTTATTTTTAAAACATATTTGGTTCACAAATATGATCCTTTCTAATGCATCTCATGCTCCATTATTTCTCAGATGAATAATGTTTAGTAAACCAAATCCATTTAGACGTTATTATATGTATAGAATATATATGTATAATTCGGTACGTAAAGTAAAAACTAGGTACGTTATTTTTTTATTTCATATCAATCAAAAATCAATTTATTACCAGAAAAATACACTCAAATACAATTAAATGTATCTACTATGCTATATATGTATAAGCAATACATAAGGCTGGCTGCGTTGCCACGTTGGATGGCGATACTGATTCTTTGAGCCAAATATGAGCCAGCTCTTTGGTCGTGGGACACCTCTACCAATCTTTTGGCGATTTCTTTATAGAGGTGTCGTGCGCTAGGTACTCACGGGCCCAGTGTTTCCACCGCAAATGGCACAAATATGTATTCTTCAGGAAGAGATGCGTATTTGCGACGTTTGGCAGTTTAGGCTTTGCAAGCGGCAGTCCCAGCCTCAATTGATGTTCATAGAAGGTGGGACGGAGCGAGGGTGTCCACACATGTTGCATCCCATACCAATGGTCGTCCCCTCTTCCAAGGCGCAAGAGTCATTGCATCGGGCCTTTTGCCATCATCCCGTGCCAGCCCTTTATGTTCCAAAATGGCTGGCGCATTAATGCTGACAAGGCCCCAACGATTCGAGTGATGTCATTAAGGCTGGCGTGTCTTATAATCCGTCCTGAACCACGGATACACGAAATACCGTGGTAGGTATATTATATAGCTCCACAGTGGCAGCGATGAGACACAATAAATGTCCCCTGTAGTCCCAAAGCGATTCTAATTGTGTTCCGCTGTAGCAGAGTAATAATTTAAGAAACTAATTTGAATATTTTTGTTTTCTATGCAGTAGTTTTTTAATAATACATTTTCAAACTTTCCGACAGACGACAAAATATGACGTCATCATTTAGGTAAAGTAGCAATTCTGCCCCATTTCTCAACTAATTTGTATTACTGGTAGTGCCACGGGGTACGTTAGGGCCATGGTACTACTTTTATCGTACTACGTGGCTACATCGGCAAAACTTTGAAAATTTATTTTTAAAAAAGTACAGAATAATAATAAGAAAAATAAAGAAAATAAAAATATTCTAATAAGTTTCTTTATCTTCGAAATAAAAATATGAAAAAATATACCTTAGTTTTTACTTTAAATACCGAATTAATATCTAACGACATAGAATTTGAATAATGTCTTGAGCACATTGTTGGTTAGAAAACTTTCATCTAGTATTTTCCAGAACTTATCATTCAAACTACGGCTCGTAGCAAAGAAATTAATAATATTACAACTATGAAACTAATTTAGTTCAACAAGGTTACTCCACCAAACCCCTAAGGAAAGCTGAGATGTTTTCTAACATTAGTCGACAATATTGTGAGAAACCCGAGGCATATTAATTCAAATATCGTAGTTTAGTTAACTAACAAGCTATTTGGGATTCTACGCCAGGCGCTGTCAAGTGACGGACTGCAGAGTTGGGAAGATTTCACTAATCTAGATATTCGTTATAAAACATATTTCTGAATAACTGAATGCGGCGGTAGCCGAGTGGTAGATACTCTGGGTTCGATCCCTAACTCGGAGGCTTTTTACCATCCACGGAACGGTTACGGTATATGCGTTTGGAGTAAGAGGGTTGATTGCCTAGATTGATTTTGATACAGTTTCTTGCATTACATGAGTTCATAGGTTTGATGAAAATAGGGCAAGCAGTTTAAAAAAAAACTTTCACAAATATTATATACAAGGGTTTTTAAAAAGAACGGCGACGTGTGACTGTGGCTTTATAAATCTATCTAAGGTAGAAAACAATATGCTTGAAGAATTTTATAAATGCACTAGCGACTCCGCCTTCAGCTTAGCCCGGGTACAATATGGGTTTTCGACAATTTAAATACCTACATAAATACACTTATTACTATTTATCTATTAGAGATAGATATATGCTACCACGGACTTTTTTGTAGACCATTTTATTTTACACAATTTGTCCCTACACTATTTTGTTATATCTCTGACGAATTAGACAGCATATGCCATGAAAACTCGCTAGGGCTAACTTTTTCCCAGACCTGATTCACTTATACTGTTAATGCTCAGCTCCTAAAAGGTGAATAATAGTGAAAACCGCAATAAAATCCGTTAGTATAGTGTTTGCGTGAAAAGGTCACAGACAGACAGTACAATAAGAAGAAGAAGAAGAAAGTATGAATTTTAATAAATTGTTATTTAAATCATTTCAATTTGCAAACAGAATTTTATTAAAAATCACTTATTCTGTGCATTTTGAAAAGTGTATTTTTTATCAGACCAATTCTAAAACAGCTACATAATTGAAAATGAATCAAAACAAATTGAAACTTGCTATCCAGTGTAGGTAAAAGAAAACAAAGTGCACTAAATACGCAATTAAGAGTTTTCTTTGAGAAAAGTAGACACTAAGTCCGTTTCTAAAGTAGATAGAAACTGGAAAAACTTTTTCTTCAGAAGTCGGAAAGTATAAATGTACTTAAGGATGTAGTTTCGTCCAAAAACATTAGTAAACTTTGAGATAGAAATAATTTTACTTTATTAATCGATGTAATATCTATAAATCTGAGAAGATTATACTTGAAATGTGGTAACTATGATTTAAACATCATACTTTTTTTATTGAGTACGACTTCGTACGGGTAATAGATAAATATAACATCGAAAGTTTTTTTTCCTCACGGTTTGCCTTACAGCTCCCGAAACCATTTTACGGTTCCAGGGTACCCAGCTGAAGACCAAGTTTCCCTCGTTTAGCCGATGGTATTTGTGAGGTTATACTTAACGAGTGGCCAGTTCTGTTGAGGTATATTTAGATGGAAAAGCCTCTAAGTGTGGTTTGTCGGATTAATTTAAAAAACCCATAAGTACAAGGCCGGGATTCGGGATCGAACCCGTGGTCTGTCAGTTAATAACAGATGTCTTAACCACTCGGCCACCGACGCACCATCGAATTTAACCAACTTCTAATAATTGTCGTATCGCTTTGGCACTTTGCAAGTGTATGTAATTCGGATGACAATACAGTAATAATAATACATCGATCTGATCTGATGATGAAGTCAGGATGTGGATAGTGGAACTCTGGAACGAAACGACGTAACTCCATCGAGTTTGGGCTCATTTGATTTGCCCAAGTCTGCGTTACTGACAAAAGCGTGTTTTTAGTTCTTTTATAAACTACTAGCTGATTGCCCACTACTTCGTACACGTTGTATTAGTAATACAATTCACACCCTTGGGTAGGTAGCTGGAAGTTCCCCGAAATATATTTATTCAAATCGGTCCAGTAGTTTTTGAGTCTACGAACAAACAAAGAAACAAACCAAAAAATATAGATTTTTATTTATTAGATTAATTAATTATTATGTTTTAAACCCTGAACTGAAAACTGTGTAGTAATACCATATAAAATTACCGCAACCATAAGTATAAATAATTTTATTATCCTTATGCCTCAACTAACAAATATTACTCATTTAAAAGTAATGTGGATTCAGCGGCAGGCTTGCCACCTGTTTTGTTTAATTTGGACAACTTGCTAAATATGGACATTGTTACCAAAAATCTAGTTACTCTAATCATAAATGGGTTTACAAATGATAATTTAGTTTAGACCTAGAGATTCCTCTCTATCTATCCCACTTTCTTTGACTTACCGTAATGATAGATTGAAAATAGTATATATATATGAATGTACATGTATTTTCCAATTTCTAAAATAGTTGTTTATTCTCCTTCTAGATGGTAGCAAAGTTCTGAAGCACCATGTCTGCCTGAGAGGGCATTAATAATTCATTAGAAGAACCGGAGCGACACCAAACGTAGGCACTCTGCGAAAGCGTTTTCCGTGTTACCGCAGTTGAAAGAGCGACAGACGAATATTGTGTGGTCCCAATGCTAAGTTTAAGAGATAGCGGGATTACTAATTCTGTTTTATGCAATGTTTCTATGCAATTGGAGTGGGACTCTTTGAAATAAAGGGGCTTCCCTAGAAATATGCCTTTTTAGATTCTTATTTCCCTTAGGCTATTCAAAAACTAAAAATGTCCATTCGCTACGATTCTAGTATACCTCTTTTGCCTTATTAAATCCATATAGTATCTTTTCACGCATGCTTTTTGACTTCTGGTGCTTTTTAGGGTTCCGACCCAAAAGGTAAAATCGGAAACTAAGACTCCAGGCTGTATCTCATGAACCGTGATAGTTAGATAGTTGAAATTTTCACAGATGATGTATTTCTTTTGCCGCTATAAGAACAATTACTAAAAAACGAAATAAAATAAATATTTAAGGGGCTCTCATACAACAAACGTGATTTTTTGCTCGTTTTTCCTCGATATTGATAACGGCAACAGGTAGACGCTTGAAATATTCACAGAATATTGAGTTATATTATTCACTTTAAAAATAAATAATTAAAATAAAATTAACAACAAACGTAATTTTTTTTGCCGTTTTTATAGATAATGGTACGGAGCCCTTTGTGCGCGAGTCCGATTCGCACTTGGCCGGTTTTATTTACTGTCACAGAGCTGTATCTTTTCACAGTAATAGGTAGACACTTGAAATATTTACAGAATATGTAGGTACTACTATGGCCGCTAGGTTTAACAACAAATAATAAAAATAAAATAATGTTAAAAATTAAAGGGGTTCCCCATACAAGAAACGTATGTTTATACATGTAATGAACTCAATTACTTAATGGCTGCATAATATTGGTTCTAATTCAAGTCATATAAACGAGGGATCTGAGAAACTATTATTCAAATAAATTGTTGCCCCGCATCGTTTGTAAATTGGGCCACAGATATATGTGTAAGAGAATACATACACACAGTCCACTTTGCATACTGAAGAAGTTGTTGGAATTGTATTGGAACATAACTGCATTTTACGTACGAGCTGCATAAGTTTAAGTGTATGAGATTGTCAACAAACAAAACTAGTTTGAATATTTACAAGTTGTTGCTCGAGTTGTTGATAAATGTCACTGAACTTTTACTTCACTTAGTTGTATTCATATTTGCGGTTTTATTCCATATTTATAATTATTTTATTAGCAGTTGTCCATGACTTCGTCCGCGTTTTAATGCGTGTTATTTTCTAATTGTCACTATTATTACTAGATGACCCGTGCGAAAACTTCGCACCGTTAGTTCAACTAATCTCCAATATAATTATGGCGTTTTTTACACAATAGGTACATAAATTAGTCTAATTTCAAAAGAAATATTAAAATTTTATTTGTTTGTTTATTTTTCGTCATTAGAGAGGACATATTTGATACCGACAAAAATCACCTTTGAGAAATAATATGTTACCTACTTAGATCTTTAATGCTATTAGCTACTTGCTTTGGAACTATTTATGACGCAATGACTGAGCGTAATTATAGCATACTATACGGACTGAAACATTTCAATGTACAAAATGAATTAGTTCACTGATGCAATCCACTGGGACTAACTAGGAACATAATAACAAAGCAAACTGTCCGGGGGAGTTAGCACAGATTTTGACAGCGACACTTTCGTTTCGGTCGAATGGCCTTGAACAGGCCAAAACGTTCATGTCCAACAAGGACCGGCCAGAGATAGCCCGGGGCCGAGAATGTCCGGCCCAACAATGTGCGGGCAAATTCTGTGTACTTGTCTTTGCCCGGCATAGCAAATTTGCACGCACATTGTTGGGCCGGACCTCTCGGCCCCGGGCTATCTCTGGCCGGTCCTTGTTGGACATGAACGTTTTGGCATGTTCAAGGCCATTCGACCGAAACGAAAGTGTCGCTGTCAAAATGTATGCTAACTCGGCGGATAACACTTGCGAGTGACGGATGGTCAGAAACTACGGTTGGCAACGAAAATCTATAATGATTTTGGGAACAAATTAATGTTTACTTTTTGACAACATATTATATAGAAAACTGTTCAAAGTTTCATAGATGTGAAAGTGTGTCTAGAATGCTAGAACTGGATTGAATATATATTTTTAATTGAAATGTCTGTGTTTTTTATTATAGGTACCTGAAATGTGTGAGAAGTGTATATGAATCATAACATAAAAAAAACGTTATTGACTTATCTATATTGATTATAGGATTACAATTTTGAGATATATATTTACCTTAAAGATAGATTAGATTAGATTACATTTGAAGGTCATAATTATAATTCAACAAATTATACTACTAGACGTTAACGCAAATATATTAGGAAAATCCTAGTTCAAAATAACTCGACACTTTCATGGAAACCCGGTTGATTTATGTTCAGATATTGTTAAGCTTAGTAAGCGTTTCCCGGATGTTTGCCTGTACGGGAATCGACTTGCGTTCAAATTTTCAACATAAATGGAAAATGGAGCGTATGCGATACACCACAGAATGTTTCATGACGTCACGTGACGCCGTACAGAGTGTTGACTTTGCTAGTACTGTCTCATACGAAGACATAGTTTGACTTTGTTTGTAAAGTAATGGACCGATTTAAAAAAAAATTCACAGTTACCTATGAAACTTACCTACATTATTCCAGATAAACAAAGCCCATATTTAATTGTTGAGAAATGTGTAACTGGACTATTTAATTATGGAAGCTATAAATTTAAGGCTCCTATATCCATGATTTTTCTGGGATAAACTATTCCCAATTTGTCTGTAAATAATCCACCTCTGTCACTGTAATTTAGCATATAGTTACTTTTTCAATATATCTTAGTGAAATAGCTGTTATTTTTTCAATGGGTTTTATTGAATAGGAAATATGGGAGGTTAAACTTTGCCCCCGTTTTCTCTTTAATAATCTATCACAAAGCTCTGAATTTTTTTTTAATGCGCTGTTATACCATTACCCTTGAATAATATACATCGCGTTTTTTATTGTAGCGTATTAAAAATTCAAAATATAAATATTTTATTATTTTTGACCAATTAAAAAATCATAAAATAATTTTTATTTTGAATTTTCAATAAGCTACAAAAAAACACAAGACAAGAAGGGTAAAAGCTTTGTGATAGATTATGAAATAGAAAACAGGCGCAAAATAATCCTTTATTTTACCACCCATATTTCCTATTCAATAAAACCTATTGAAAAAATAACAACTATTTCCATTAGATATATTGAATAAGTAACTTATGCTAAATTACAGTGACACAGGTGGATTATTTACAGAGAAATAGTTTATCCCAATACAAATTATGGATATAGGGCTCTTAATAATAAAAAAATATGTAGTTATTTAGTACCTATACAGTATACACCTCTTGCTACATACTGTCGGATTAACCATTATTAGGGCAGTTCCCAATTCTATTTCCTTGGCGTATGTACGTCTGTCAACCACATACGCCACATAAGCCTAAATGGCCGATAGACTGAATATTGGGAACGGCCGTTATAGGTATATTGTATTAAGTCAACACTCTGCACGGCGCGGACTGTATTAATACTCTGTGGTACATACGCCCGAAGTTTCTTCCCTTCCTTATTTATGTTTCTTGGAGGTTTTTACAAAACATCAATTTAATTTCCATTCACGTGAATGTATCCAAATTTTCCCTTTTATTACATAAAGGAGATTTACATATGACTGGGTTCACGAAGCCAAATAAATATTAACAGAATGTCAATTTTATAACAAAATAACTTATTTTGTATGATAAAGGTTCAGGTTTTACCGCACAAAGGCCAATTTTTGTTACAAATTGAGGACATTTATAATTACATTCAGATAAGTAACTCAGAATAACTGATCACATTATATCCGTTTCCACAATAATCTGATTATGACTATACGTTATGAAAGTCCCCTGTCACGTTTGTCTGCTGTGTGACCTTTTCACGCAAAAAAACTGCTGAACGGATTTTGATGCAGTTTTCACGAGTAGATAGGTTAATTCATTAGGAAGATTTACGAATATTAAACATGGACATATCATGTATAGGAGCTGAGCAATAACAGTATTAGTGAATCATCAAGGAAAAATTAGCTCCAGCGAGTTTTCATGGCGTATGCTGTCTAATCCGTCAAAGACATAACAAAATAATGTAGGAAAGAATTGTGTAGAATGAAAATATCTACAAAATAGTCCATGGTAGCATATATCAATCTCTAATAGATAAGTAGTTATAAGCGTATTTATGTAAGTATTCAAATGATTGTAAACCCACTTAGTTACAAATATTTTGTGGTGCGAACATTACAAACAATGTCCACATTTAACGAGTTGTCTAAATTAAAAAGTGAAAACGTAGCAAAGCTTTCGCTGTCCTTTATGATAATCAAAACTGCAGAATAGGATATACAGAATAATCTGTAATCTATACCTATTATATAAAGGTTAAGAGTTTGTATGTTTGTCATTCCTATTTTAAAATAAAATCGCGCGCTGAGGGTTCCGTACCATTTTTTCGGTCAGAACTTTAAGGCCATATATTCCCTATTTTTTCAAAATTTTTGACTAAGGGGTGGGGGACGATCAATTTTCTTTAATATAATTTAAACTATGCATTTTAAAAGAAATACATTTGTATTCCTTCTAACGAGCCTTTTTATTTGTTATGTCACATGGTGCAGTTGAAAAAAAATTAACTTCCAAAATCGAAATTCGACTATTTACGCTACACAAACTCTACAAATATACCAAATTTCAACTTTTTTCGTAAAGTAGATTCGGGGAAAATAATCTATGACAAACGGACAGAAAGACAGAAACAACAGTGACCCTATAAGGGTTTCCGTTTTTTCATCGGAGATGTACGGAACCCTAAAAAAAGTTGAAGAAGGTAGACATCACACTACGGCCAAAAGAATTATAATTACGAAGCCGGGGCGGAAAACTAGTGAGATAGACCAACTGTCAGGAATTTCATACAAAAAATCCTTATTGAACAGACTGATATGCTTTTTCACTTGAAAGACAAATCCAGACCGATCCACTTCTCCATCACATCTAATGACATATAAAAGAGTTTTCGACTTGCCGAGCTTCTTACAATATACTTGAAAATATTTTCAACTCAACAGAACTGGGCCACTCGTTAGGTATAACCTCACAAATACCATCGGCTAAAAGAGGGAGACTTGGTCTTCCGCTGGGTACCCTGGGACCGTAACGCGAAGGGAAAAAATCAACTTTTTGGATCTCTTGCACAAAAATCTGCCGCATCAATATCAGAATAATCAGTGGGAAAAAAAATCGGTACAATTGGACATATTCAAACAAGGACAAAACCTTCTAAAATTACAGTAGGTACTAGGTAGTAACGTACAATTTATGATGCAATATTCCTAGTTTTAATGTTACAATCGGCTATAAGTCAAGAAGTTATGACACCGGCTCACGATGTAGGTCGAGTTTGAACACGGCTTATCGGATGTCGCGGGAGTTACAAATCTATCGTGTCATTTCCAATCGAAATTTCTATCTTACAAATCAAATTGGAATATGGAACCCCTATCAAACACTTCCACAGATTGATTTAGGAAGAATATAATTGAAATATATCAAAATATTATTATCAACGCAAAATTAGTCCTACATTGCCACCTATTGCATACCTAGTGATAGAATCTTCTTTTGTCAAAATAATTGCGGACAGGCTTTACGAGTCATCTGAAGACCGAGAAGTCTATAAAATTTGAAGTTTAGCATTTTTAACTTGAGTAAAAATGGAACGGGGCTTCTGGCACCTTCTGGTTTTAAAACCCAATAAAAATGGATATTGGTATATTTATTATAGACTCAAAACTGAACTGATTTTGACCGTATGGTTTTCCTAATAAATAGACTGATTCGAGGAAAGTTTATGTGTAAAACACTAGCTATTAATAATTCCTGTTCAGCTCCTTTGGGTCGATAATATAACAGTAGTGTGATGTTCTATAGTCTTCCTGAAGAATTGGGCTATGAAGAATTTTTCAAATCCAACTGGTAGTTACAGAGGTTAGCGCATTTAAAAAACAAACTCTTTAGCTTTATTATTAGTATAGATTAGATAGATGTTTTGGGAGCCGAGCAGTAATCAATCAGTCAATGTTACTAATTCGACGAGTTGTACTGTTATTGAACGTCCACATATAGTCAGTAAATTATTATGATTATGAAAAAATATTAGAAGTACTAGGGTAGCACACAATGGTAGGTATATGAATCAATACCCACTATCAAAGACTATTATGACTATCTATGGCACCCCAGTGAGCATACTTAGGACCGCGACATCTCTTGTTTTAAATCGAAAAACGACGGATCAATGACCAGGCAAGGAATTTAATTTAATTTAGGAATTGATGGGTCGGGCAAAGACAGTACATGGATTTACTCGGACATTCTAGGGTTGAATATTGTCGGGCCGAGCATTCCTTGGGTTGGTAGACAATTTCAAGGGGGTGTGATACATTAACAGTGATTTTGGTTATTATACGTTGTTCCTAGCCAGATATGTGCATAATGCACTATGAAATAAGGTTGAAGACAACATTTTAATTGTAGAACCAGATCTCTCTTCTAATTACACAGTAAAGCTGTCCTTCCTCCAGAATGTGCAGCCCAACAAAAGCTCAAAGTAATTTATGTACAGTAAACGCTTTGTGGTTACCGTAGTTTACATGTGGGGGAATACTAAAACATATATCAAAACGTCCAAATTTAAGCTTTATTATTGCCTTTCCGCGCGAATTGTGCTAAAGTGTAGCTCAGGAAGAAGGAAAGTTGAGTTAAAAAAGAAAAGTTGGCGAAGGGAAAGTTCAAAAAGCTCTTTGCTGGCTGAAAAAGACTTCAAGTATTCACATTGTTTAAACACAGATAGAATACAAGAAAAGTATTTTTTGGTAAAAAAAAAACGTTTTTCGCGTGTCAAACTTTGTTTTCCGTAGAATGTCCATGAATGAAGGTGACAAATTTTTATTTTAACTTTAGACTCTGCCTGGCTTTTCACAAATTATATTGCACTTGAGTTACTATACGTAATTTACTCCGTCGTAAAAAACTAAGCTCCTTTTGACATTGATTCGGTGCTCAGTACAAATTAGGTTCAAAATCTGTGAATTTGTACTGCGCAACCGAAAGTCAAAAACCTAAACTTATTTGCCAATAATTATATCAATCTTCTATATAAATAAAAATTAAATGCTGTTCGTTAGTAAGCGCATCACTCGAGAACGGCTAGACTGATTTGTTAAAAAAAAAATTATGTTTATAATTGAACTACTACTGAATAGCTTTTTTTAGGAAAAGAAAAATTGGAAAAGTTGCCCGGAAAATTGAAAAATTCTGGAAAAACTGAAAATGTTTTTTGTTTATTTTTGTATGAACTCAAGACCATATTAGCAGATGAAATGTAATATGGAAAACTTATAGTTATCTATAAATAGCACATAAAGCCTGCATCGGTACTTCTTCCGAAAATATATTATAGATGACGGTTCTAATCCAGCGACAAGCTTGCCACCTATTATAGACTCGCTAATTGTGGACATTGTTAGCGGTATCTCTGGCAACACCGTAAGATTTACCGTCGTGATGGTGTACCTATATATGCATGATTTGAATATAGGATTTAATTACTCGATACAATACGTCACTGACACTCACCTAGGGTAGATTAAGCTGCAATTGCTAAACGGCTATAAATACGAATGGCTTCATTATCATAATTTATGCATACCAATTTAGATGACTATATTGTTAAGTTTATATTGCTATAGAATTTCCATATGAATATATTAAAGGAAAGAAGTAGCATTATAACCTGTAGGTATACTTACCTACCGTACTTCAAAGAGGCCAGAGACACTAGTAACAGTGTCCACTTTTTGCCAGTTGTCCATATTAAACAGAACAGGTGGCAAGCCTGTTGCTGTACTTAATGGACCTAGATGTGTAACTTCATTAACAGACGTAAATATCTGTTATTTTTAGAAGAAATGTTATATATTCAAGTTATATTCTGATGTATTCTATAACCAATACAAAGAAGAAGCAGTAACGGCTGTTCATGACGATAATAAACTCAAAATTTGATTGCATTCAAAGCCACTAAGCGTCACTTCGTCCAAGTAACACTATCATAAATTTTACAATGTAAAGGAAAATGTCAAACAAAAACTCATAACCTTTATATCTCATAGTACTTTTATTGTCACTGGTGATAAAGTCCACATTTTGCTTAATGAGAACTGGAGGTTTCAATTGATTTCAGAAAAAGTGTACACACGCTTTATGTGCCCTGACCCAAACAAAACAGAAAAGAAATTCAATCTGGCTCTTATTTCGGTTAAACAATACGCATTGCCATCCAACGAGGCAATGTAGCCAGTGTTGGATACTCTCCCAGTAGATAGCGATTTACATGGAATTTTTTATTTGTAATTTTATTTTATGATTGTAATTTAGTATTTAAGATAATTTTAATACCTATTTATATATGTACCTTCTATGCACTCTATCATCTATTGAGGCTGGGGCTGCCGCTTACAAAGAAATAGACAAAAGATTGGTAGAGGTGTCCCACGACCAAAAAGTTAGCTCATATTTGGCCCAAAGGATAAGTATTGCTATCCAACGTGACAACGCATCCAGCCTATTATTTATAGGTTTATTTGTATATATAGCATAGTAGGTATATTTAATTGTTTTTTATTATATTTTTCTTGTTATAACTAATAAAACTAATTATAGAAAGCTACGAGTAAAAAAATGAAATGAAATACTGCTAATATCATAAAGAGATAATAAGAAGTAAGAAGTAAGAAGTTACTGTAAGAAGTAAAGTCAAACTTAGACTTGAAAAACGTTTCTTTCAAGCTGTTATAAGACTAAATACCTAAATGATGACGTCACTCTGTCGTCTGTCGGTGATTTATTAGAAAAAAAATAGGTTTTTTAAATAGCTTAATCTTTGAAATAAAAGTATAAAAATACCTTAGTTTTAATTTTACATAGGTACCGAATTGTGTAAATTACCTAAAACCAAAGCGTTTCAAATTCAAAGAATCGAACCAAAGACATGGAGACAGTTCATTGCTACTTCCTAAGTTCATAAAGTTCAAACTTTTAAGTCATACGCTAGGGTGTGTACTTCCTAGTAATACATTGAGTCCATTAGCCAAGTGTTGTCTGCTACGCTGGCAGAATGCGAATGACAGCTTTGTCATTTTGCGGCAACCGACTTGTGAATAATGTAGGGCACATAATTACTTATGAAGGAGGCACGAAATGCGCCTGACGTGACCTACTTACACAGCTAATTTGTTTTTTTTAATAATTATTAATTAATATATAAATTTCGAAAGTTTTCAAAAAAAGTTTTGATAATTGCATTCTTTTTTGGCGTGTAGTTCGAATCTCAATAGGGTTTTGGAATCCGAAATAATAATAATAATAAATCTTCTTTGTTCATATTTTTTTTTGTATTCTATAGACCCAAAAACTACTAGAGCGATTTGAAAAAATATTTTTGCATTTGATAGCCCAATTCTTGGGGAAGGTTTGAGGCTATTTAACATCACGCTACCTACCCAAGGGGGTGAATTGTATTCCTAATACAACGCGTACGAAGTAGCAGGCAATCAGTTAGTAATTAATAAATAATAAATATAATAAAATACTGTGAAACTTATTGGTAGGTACTATATAAACGTAGAAGAAATGGGTTCAATATCAATCACTACTTTCTAAAAACAATGGCATTTAAGGATTATTATAAATATCTAAAAAACGCGCGTTTGTCTATCTAAACGGATTTGAATATACGCATTCACTGTTATGATCTGTATTTCTCGATTTTAGAAATAGCTCTGGAAATACAAAAAAGATTTCGAATATGTAATATGCTGCCTAATCCCTTAGTTAGAGATAGAGTTAAAACCAAATAATAACATGGCGAAGCCTTTATTAAGTCTCCAGGTGTACATTACACCTATAACTAAAGTGTCGACGACCCAAATAACACGGTTGACAAGCCAGCCTGCTAATGACAGCGTTGTCATATTGTGGAAGGAGCTTTGATCGACGAATTAACTTCATACATACGATAATTGCTTGCCAACCTGTGGCAAATTTTTTTTTTTATTAAAATGCTGATTTTATACTTTGTATATTGTAATTTGGCCCCTGCAGAGATGTCATACTGAATGAGCGTCGAGCAAATGAATAATTTTACCTATACTCCATCACGTGGAATATTACCACATTCGTCCAATCACCGGCGCGTCGCCGTACGGTCCACCGAAACCGACCACAGACTCGTTCAATTCTTGTAACGAACGTCCGCCTAGATCATCCGGCGGCCGGAATGGGAAATTTTTCGGTGCGATGCCGGACCAATGTTTGGCCTACTTTAATTGAGCTTTCTAAGATTGTTTAATTGGATGAATATAATATTAACAGATATACCTAACTCCTAAATTATTTTTTATTTAATTATTTGTTTTTTAAGCTTACTCAATTTTTTAAGCTAGGTACGTGCATAAAAAAGCTAAAAGAATGATTGGGCCTGGGCTCACGCGCTGAGGGTTCAGAACTTTAAGAAAGGATTTCACTTTAGATTTTCTTGTAAACTATAAAAGAATGTTCCCTATCTTTTTCATAATTTTTGATTAAGTAGTTTCGGAGATAAGAGTAACTTTTCTTATATTTTCTTTAATATAATTTAAACTATGCATTTTAACATTATAAAATAAAATATGTATTTCTAATAATAAATCTAATAATTATTATTTTAAATAAACGCTCAATAAAAACAGAAAATACAATGATACAGAAAGAAAGGAAAATATTATTTAAGATACAATGATAACAAGATCCGGAGCTATACTACACGCACGCCCAACCCCTCGGGATCGTCGCTGGAAGGAACTTCAGTGTTTGTGCAGGAAGACGTTCTGGCAAAACATCTGGTCGACTCCCGTCAGTCACACGGAAGACGCTTGGATGGAGGATGTTAAGCGGGCCTGTGAGTCTGTGCCAGAGATGGGGTCTGTCATTATTGACCCCATCGATGTAGTTTGTGCGGTCCGTCCTATGGCAAATTGGAAGTCTCCGGGGCCCGACGGACTACACAACTATTGGCTAAAATGGTTACGCAGCTCACACGCTCGCTTAGCATCCCAATTCCAAGACGCAATTGAGTTTGGATCGATCCCAGAATTTATGACTACAGGCATTACCCGCCTGCTGTATAAGTCCGGTAGTACCACGGATCCTAAGAACTATAGACCCATAAAATGCTTACCTACCATCTACAAGCTCCTTACATCCATTTTGAGAATCAAAATTGGTAGCCATATAGACACTAATTCCATCATGTCAGCTTCTCAGAATGGATGTAGGGCTGGGTCCCGTGCTACTAAAGAACTTCTCCTCATAGACATGACCATTAGCCAACAAGTTCGACGTAACCGAAAGAATCTATCGGCATGCTGGATAGATTACAAAAAAGCTTATGACTCTGTACCACCACATACCTGGCTCATGAAGGTGCTGGAGTTGTATAAAATCGATACAACTCTACGCACCTTCCTGAGCTCATGTATGGGGCACTGGAAAACAGTCCTTATCTATCCAGGATGCCGAAGAGCTTTCGGTGACAACGAACAAATCAGGATTAGACGGGGTATATTCCAAGGCGATAGTTTGAGTCCCTTATGGTTCTGCTTGGCACTAAACCCACTCAGCACACTGCTAGGGGTTTCAGGGCTAGGCTACCGTTTGCGGAGAGGGAGTCAAGTTATATCGCACTTACTTTACATGGATGATTTGAAGTTATTTGCCCAAAACTTACAACTTACAACTGATAGATTTACTAAGGATAACTGAAAACTTTAGTAAATCTATCAGTATGGAGTTTGGTTTGGACAAATGTGCGATCATACATGTAAAGCGAGGAGTGATATCGGAGTCTGAAAGTACACTACTCACAGATTCTGTAAAACTTTATTCACTCTCCGAAAACGAAACCTACAAGTATTTAGGTATGTCACAGGCAATAACAATCAATGAGACAGACATGAAACAATCTATGAAGGAGCGCTTCTATGACCGCCTCAAAAAAGTACTGAAGAGTCTTTATCAGGCGGAAATAAAGTACGTGCCTTTAATAATTGGGTCATGCCTGTCTTATTGTATTCCTTTGGCATACTCAAGTGGACTCAAACTGAACTGGACGCCTTGGACAGACGAGTTCGGACACTATTGACCGCATATCGTATGCACCACCCACGCTCATCTGTAATGAGACTGTACATCCCACGTAAATGTGGAGGTCGTGGCTTTCTCAATGCTAAGACTCTCCACAATCGTGAGGTATATAGTCTCAGAGAATATTTTCTCAACAATGAGGGGGTGATGCATGGAAATGTGGTCAAGGTAGACAAGGGCTTTACCCCGTTATCCTTGGCTAAAGAGAACTGGCACAAACCTGTAATACTGAGTACTAATGACCGCAAGGAGGTATGGCAGAGCAAGGAGTTACACGGAAGGTTCTATAAGGCTCTTCATGGTTCTGATGTAGACCTTTTGACTTCCGTGTCCTGGCTACGCTTCGGTGATCTCTTTGGAGAAACCGAAGGTTTTACCTGTGCAATTATGGACGAAGTTGTCAAGACGAATAACTACCGGAAATACATCATTAAGGACGGCACGGCTGACATCTGTCGAGCATGCCACCGTCCCGGAGAGTCAATCAGACATGTTATTTCCGGTTGTTCTAGTCTTGCCAACGGCGAGTACTTACACAGGCACAACCAAGTAGCCAGGATTATACACCAACAACTTGCTTTACGATACAACCTTGTAGACACGGAAGTACCGTATTACATGTATGTACCTGAACCAGTTCTTGAAAATGGTCATGCCACGCTCTACTGGGATCGATCTATCATCACAGACAGAACTATTGTTGCCAATAAACCTGATATTGTGTTGGTAGATCGATCAGCGCACCTTGCAATGATAATCTATGTCACTATCCCACATGACGACAATCTTGTGAAAGCTGAGAAAGATAAACAATCAAAATATCTTGACTTGGCTCACGAGATTGTCGATATGTGGGATCTGAAGTCGGCGATCATTGTACCGATAGTCGTGACGGTCAATGGTCTGTTTGCCAAGAGTTTTGACCGTCATCTTAGGAGCCTTGAGATTGGCAGTTGGGTCAAGGGTCAGATCCAGAAGGCAGTACTCCTCAGCACGGCCCGTATTGTGAGGAAGTTCCTCTCTCTGCAGCCCTAACCACCGGTAGTTTGGGTATTTACCTCGCTGCCGGGGGGATAACTCCTTTTTTTATATTTTTATATATTTTTGTTTTTTTTTTACCTAAATATGTAAAAATGTAAATGAAAGAAATTAAGTGAAATAAAGAGTATAATAATCTAATAATATAATAATAATTTCATTTGATATGTCAAATGACGCACGTGAAAAAATTTGACCCACTTCCCGGTGTTCGATTGATCTGACATTTTGCATACATATGTAAATCGGGTGACAATACAATAATTTTATACCACAGATCTGATCTGATAATGGAGCCATTTTTAATCTTAATAATATTTCTAACATATTGACATAAAAACAGGGAATGTTAACTGAAAATGTTTCATGAAAAGTTAGCCCAATACTAAAACTATTATAAAAGCAAATGTGCTTTTGGAGAGAGCTTAATCAAAATATGGTGAGTAGGTATTGAATGTTGATGTTCACTGAATTGGGCTGTTAATCGAAAGAGGTTAATACCGACCATTCATTTGCATTTTCATTTGATGGTAGAACGAACTTGTCGATAACTATGAACGGTTTATTGTAAGGTACTTGACACTGGTTTAATAATATTTACGTTAACAGCTTTTAATTAACGAGAGCCGAAATTACATACTTAAAGTTTTAAATGGCACAGACTCTAATGAGACCTGAGAAGATTGAAAATAGCATATCCGATTTCTACCAAAAAATAAACCATTTTGAAATCTGTTCAGCATGTTGATTCTGTTCTGAGTTCTTGTGATAAAGTATAACCCGACCAAGGTAATAGAGTCATGACTAGTATAGCGCCGCATAATACTAACTTTGGTTCAATTTATCTTGGTCGCGTTATATTATACTTTATCACGGGATGTCTCGCAGCCAATGTGCAGCTTAGCGTCTTTGTGCTACGATAACACCTTGTATTGTATGTATGTATGTCGTAGTCCGATCGCAGAATCGGGTCATTTAATTATAAAGTCAACTAAATTTTTTATCGCTAAATAATTTAACTGTTATCAATTTGTTAGAATGTAAGGTATTTTAGGAAATGATTAATATTATTTTTTGGTAAGAAGCTGAAGCCAAATCTACGATCACATACACTTAAAAAAACCCCTTTTGCGAGGCGGGAAAGTAAATTTTCCAATGAAAGATTTGATTAACTACGTCTGAAAGTCATTATTGGTGGCTCATTAAAGAGGCTCCAACCCAAAAAGTTTGATTAAAAGGTCGTATTAGCTATAGTGAAACTGAGAAATACTAGAAATTTCCACACCAAAGTTTGGACTGATTTTCCTATCCAATCTTAATAAGTATACACTTTATATTTTTCATTACGTTCTTGAATAACGAGGTCCATGAAACATAATTTTCAAAATACAGAAATTTAACGATTTCGATCCCGGCCATGTAATGTCCTTAGCGACCACTTTAAATACAAGCATACTTAATTTAGTAGATTACAACATTTTGTATACACCAATTTCTTTAACATATTCTATAGTTCGTTCAAAACCATTTTGTGTTAAACAATCTTTAAGACATGAGGGTAATTTACATTTACTTTTTTCAGTCTCAAACTCAACACATTCCACCAATAAATGCATTACAGTTAAATCCAAGCTGCATCTGCAACATTTAGTTTTTCATTTTTAGTAATGAGATATAATATGGGTCAAATTTGTACGGCCTATACGAAGTCTATTTGATACAGCCTGATCTTTTCTGCAACGAAATCCCGTCGGTATCTTTTCAAAGATGGAGTTCCTAATTGCATATAATTTACTTGTGTTGTTATTTTTCCAGCAACTACCCCAATATTTCTTAACAGCGAATTTGACGATATTTTTTATTTCTGTTTCACTTGATTTAATTGGACCAGCTATCTGTTCCTCTCTAGTGGCCTTTTTAGCTTCTTCGTCGAATGTAATTTGTGCTTCAACGAGTTTAAATATATGGCAAATCTGCATAATATGAAGCTACAATAAGTTCGATTCACGTTCCATGTAATAATACAATGCACAAGAATACTTAAAAACAAACGACACATTCGTATAAAACAGGTATATTGAGATGAAAATCAAAAATGTTATTAAGCTCCATTCATTAAATTCCGAATCCAGTGAAATATCAAAGAAATATAATAACAAAATCACTTTCAACAAAGTGAATAACAACTCAACTAACTCGATTTAGTAACTCGCCGAAACGAGAGTCAGGATACTTGGAGAAATTTAAAAACATCAGTGAATTAAACGTTAGCAAGAAAGTTGGCGAGCAAATTATAAATTAATTAACTGTGAAAGGCTTTAGGAGTGGAGAACCTCCCGCCTCGACAATTACGTTAAGATTGCAAGACTATGAGCCAGTATACGGGCGTAGTGCCAACGGACCGGCTTGAGGCCTTTGTAATTATTTTATATTATTAATTAGTCAATAACTAATCCAAAGATCTACGCTGAATATGCTAGACTACAAACTAGATGAATTCATGATTGAAACAAATCTAAAATATATATCCATTGATTAGAACTCTACTAAACATATTTCTCACAACGAAATTTTTGAGGTAGGAGAGGAGGTACCTAAATTTTACAATGAATAAATTAGTTGAAATTGTGAAGGAAGATAAAACAAAACACTTTCGTGGTCTTTATATCATGTGGTGTGGCCAAAGGTGTCAAGAAAATAATAAATAAAGAAATAAAGTAGATATGTGTTTCGAATTTTTAAATAATAAGAAATCATAATCATACTTAACATTAAAATGTATATGGCTGTTGTAGTGTTACTTGTTTATTAAGATTGTAGATTCTAATTTGATATATCAAACAGTTTCGGTGATGAAATGTCCTAATTCTACTCTTACGAAATTACAACCCAAAATTTAGTAAAACGTAGTAGGTATGTTAAGAACTTGAGAAAAGACAAGGCACTCATACCAAAGTCAACATTAAGCGAATTGCCCATTAAACAGATGGCAAGCCTGTTGCTGCACCTAATAGGCTTAGTATAATATATATACATATTTCTTTTCTACACGGGTTGTCTTACAGCTCCCGAAACCGTGTTATCGGTTCCAGGATACCCAGCGGAAGACCAAGTCTTCCTCTTTTAGGCAAGTGGAAGTGGCCTTTGTGAGGCTATAACTAACGAGTGGCCAGTTCTGTTGCGGTATATTTAGATGGAAAAGCCTCTCTGAATATACTAAGTAATGTATTATTTACAAGAAATGTTTCGTGGGTTTTACAAGCATTACGTGCCCCTGAAGTAGAAAATTTGGAAAATCGCTCGAGACCCGCCCAGTTTCCAACTATTGCGACATTGAGGAAAGTTTCAAGGATAGAGTTCACTTTTATTGAAACATCAAAAGACATCATTCAACTTTGGTTATCAATGTCATATCGCATGGTGAACATTTACGGTTATTTGTTCTATTTTGTTTGTTAGAGGAATTTTCCAAAGAAAATTATGCCTTGACATATACAATTTCACAATATTTATTCACGAAATGTTAACAAAATTATATACATAGAGAGGGAAGCGAGAATAATATAAATCTATTTATATATCATCAAGCCTTTTATCCAAAAAGGGGTAGGAAGAGTAATTCGAATTCCATTTGTTACGGTCCTGACATACCTCTTTCGCTTCTTTTATATTCATCATACCTCATACATGCTCGGCGATTGTGTGTACTTTTAATATTGCCATCGATCAATACATTTTTTAGATGTTCAATAAAAGTACACCCAGGTCGTCCTCTGTCAGCATTTTCTTTCACTTCAGCCATATAAACCTTTTTAGTCAATCTTTCATTATTTAAACGTGTCCAAACCAGCGCAAACTACTTTTCATCATTTTAGTCACAACATCATCTTTCACTCCGCATTCTTCTCTAATGACATCCTTCTGGATGCGGTCAATACGCTTTATATCACTCAATCTACGTAAAGACCGCATTTCCACTGCATTTATCTTACTTTCATGCTTCTTATTCCATACCCAAGTCTCGCTTCCATAAGTAAGTGATGTAACTAAAACAGCATTATGTTTATTACTTTTACCCATAGAGTACTAAGCCTATGGAGATGTCATAGACTGGCTCCCCCTTTCGCCAATATTTTGTGCGCAGTACCTTAGGTTTCGTTGGTATCGTTTTGTGTCATGAGACAGAGCTCTAGAAAAATAGTTAGATGTTTTAAATGGGAAAGGCAATCTAGGACGTCAAACTAGATGTTTCCAATCATCAATTATAATTATTATGTTTGTATTTTAGCATAATCATCATATAACGTAAAAGCCGATGCGACAATGAAACGACAAAAAAATACAGTGGTACAGGGGCTAGTAGGTACTAAGCGTTTACCTTCCCCCCCCCTCCTCCCCAAAAAGTGGCAGAAAAAATAGTTCGGTGATTTAGACGCTATACCTACGTCTCCTTTGGTATATACTCAAAGGTTTTACCCTATAAATAACAATACGAAATGGAGATCAGATTGCAAATATAAATGTCTACTAAAAAAGTTTCATTTTAAGAGCCTGTTCTGGACATACATACGAGTATAGATAGGCTGCGAATATCATATACCTGCATGTTTATATTAATTTTTATTTTAAAAAGCACAGTTTTATAGTAACAATTTCTTCAAAAAATTTTATCCATTTACCATATAATTTTGTATGAAAGTATATTACTACTTCGCCTCACACAAAGCTGGTAAAATAAGTACTTATCTAATTATATCATTGTGGGTCAAATACATGAAAAAGCTTTTATTCATTGCACATGGAAATATGAATAATTGTGCTTTTTACATATCCAAACCAATTTCTTTTATTTTTGCGTGAAAATATGATGGCTGTTTCAAAAAATGTTGGGAAGGCGACCGAAATATTAAATAGCACAAATAGATTTTATAAAATTTCAAATAAACTGGCTGCAAGCTGTTACCTAAATTATATTAAGTTACTTTATGAACTATTGTCAACATAATAATAGGGGTGGACAGTGGAAGAAAATAAATACACAATAATATTTTTTATATAGTTTATAACGTATAATCACTGAAAATAATGTTTATTTATTTGTTTAATAATGAAATTTTTTTAAATCATACTACCGGTCACGTGACCGCAAACGGGAAGTGACGTCACTTTAATCTAAATTTCAAATAAATAACCACAGACTACTAACTATATTATAATAACTGTCTCTATATCAGTCATTAAGTTGTTTTATTGTTTTTTTTATGTAATCTGTGACGATCGTTTTGTTCGATACCTAGGTGTGACGTCATCATCGCGCCCAGAACGTTTTCGCGGGAATTTTTTTTAAATGAAAACGCTAAATTTTTTTAATTTTTTTTTTTATTATATTACACCTATAATTTAAAAGTATTTCCAAAAAATTGTCGACACCCCTTATTATTAATTAAGTTCTTTAAAAAGTATTTCAAGTTATCAAAGTACTTGATAAACTTTAAATAGTCAGAAAGAAGATTTTAAGGTGAAGTGTCTCTATTGAGAGAAAAATCAACTCGTCTCTCACATTTCAATTAGCTACCATTAACATTTAGCGCATTGAATATTCAAACTTTAAAAATTCAAAGACTTCGCAAATAGCGGACTGTATGGTAATTTGATTGTGGAAATTCTGATTTACGAGTGGTAGATGTTATCCCAAAGTATTTCCAGGATAAAAAGTAGAACTCACTCAACGGCCCCCCAACTACATGTGCACAAAAAAATCACGTCAATCCGATTTTGACGTAAAAAAGGACAAACAAACTAACCTTTTGGAATATATTAGTTATGATAACTTAGATCTCTGAGCTTTCGTAATTTCCACAATAGATGGTGGCCCACATTGCGATATACATAATCCTAATCTAATCTAATCCAGGGTATAATCTATATATGTCGTGATAAATTTGATCCATATGACGCGGACGTGATCAAGCACAGCAACAAATATTGTATAGAAATGCTGATCGTTGGTAAGAACGACGAAGTACGAAGATTTGAGAACGGCTGGCAATATTTCGAATCAATTAAGTTTAGAGAAAGAAAAATTGGAAATCTCGGGAAAAACAGAAAGTACTTTTACAATTAATAAACTACTAGATGACCCGTGCGAATACTTAACACCGTTAGTTCAACTGATCTCCAACAGATAGCGCCTTTTACAAAATAAATACATTAGTCTTATTTAAAAGAAACATTTAATTTTCATTTGTTTGTTTATTTTTTGTCATTAGAGGGAAAAATCTTTAAAATTGCATATCTAATATTAACGGGAGATATTTGATACCGACAAGAAAACACTTTTGCGCACAGCCAGGACGGAAAGCTAGTTAATTATAATAGATTTATAATATTAGTAAGTTTATGTAAAAGTTTAACAAGTGTTTAGATATTGGCAAAGTGGCTCTATTGAGTGAAAAATGCGACTACTTCACAGGAACCTTTAATCTAATTTTGCCTAAGCTATCAATAACAATGGATCCCTCCCTCATATTACAGGGGTGGGAATACCCTTTTATTGAATATTCATCGCTATACCTGTGTATAATTAGGGTTGAAACTCGGTTGACCGTTCGTCAAAGTGACCTGACCTCTAGCAACCCGCAAGACCGTTTCTCAAATATGTTTGATTACATTCATATTTCATGCTCCCATTTTTGGCGGGGCAAAGTTGTGACAGGGCTTCCATTTCAGTAAATTGTGTCGCTTCACTTTTTACTGCCACATCTGTTTCCTGATACACGAGTTTTTTTCTCAACTCTCATGTAAATTTTGTTAAATCGCATGCGGTCGGGTCAGTTAAATGTAGGTACTGCTCTGTGATTAAAATAATTTTCGTTTTTGGTTAGTTAACAGCAACGACTGTGTTTTGTTGTGTTTTAACTTAAAATAAAAACTGTTTTATGTGACTGTAAATACAGCAGGTCTTATTTCAAACATAATAAAGGTATTAACTGGGCAGACCACGGGTTTGATCCCGGATCCCGGCCATGGTGGAAAAAATATACCTCAACAGAACTGGCCACTCGTTAGGTATAGTCTCACAAATACGATCGGCTAAAAGAGGGCAGACTTGGTCTGCCGCTGGGTACCCTGCGACCATAACACGGTTTCGGGAGCTGTAAGGCAAACCGTAAAGAAAAAAACACATTGCACCGAAATTCACATTGGTAATATATTGGTATGATAATTTTCATCAAAATTTTCGAAGTCAATTCTATACAAACATTTAAATAGATAGACATACAAAAGTTCTGTATAGTTTGATCTTATGTATGTATTATTTTTCAAAGTAAACAAACCGGCTAAAAGAGGAATACTTATCTTTCGCTGGATACCCTAGGGTCTGTAACAAAATTTCTAATGAAATCTCACAGATACAGGTCAATACCATGTTTAATGAATAAAGCCTTGAAAGTATCCTATACACAACGGACCATGATAGGTACAAATCCAAATTACCCTTAGTCCCTCCGCGTAGTTCCGCGTAAACAACTCTCAGTTCTAATTAGAAAACTTCACCTTTTACGATAACTGAAGCATCCGACATAACTTTGTGATTGCCTCCTATAGTCTTCATTGAAACTATGTATACTCTTCAAATTGCTAAGGTACGTACTCGATGTTCATTTAATAGAAAAACGCTCGAGTAGGTACTAGAATTCCGTAAAATGAACAGAGTAGTAAAATTTTCGCCTAAATATTTATGAAACTCAAATTAACTAATGAATTATTTAATTAATTTCCAAAACATAAGAAACAAACTTAAGAACTTCAAAAGACTTTTTTTTTTCATTTTATTAAAAAGTTTTTTCATAACACATTTATTGCTAACTTTCCGTCCCCGGCTTCGCCCGTAGATATTTTCGAATAAAATAAAATATAGCCTATGTCACTCGTAGCTATCTATCGGTGAAAGTATTTTTAGAATCGGTTTTTGAGAGATTACCCCTTACATCCAAACTTACAAACTTAACCTCTTTATAATATTATTATTATATTACTACTTATGTACTTTTATTTACACATAACAATATAAAACAATGTTAAATAATACGTATCTACATACAAAGTTTAAATATAATAAAAATTAAACACAGGGAACCCCATGAGTGGCTCTCTAATCATGAATATGTATGTAGTGATACATTTTTTTTATATACTTGATTTTACTATTATTATTATTGATTATATGAGTGAGAACGTGTTCGCCAATTCCTAGATCCGGGTACTTTTTAACCGACTTCCAAAAAAAGAAGGAGAAGGTTCTCAATTCGAACCTTACTCCGCCAGTTGCAGACCGATTTTGATAGTTTCTTTTTTAATCGACAGATATTTTTTCCGAATTGGTCCCATTTTATCTCATAAAAATTGGTTCATTAGTTTTTCATAAATTTTGAATAAACTGACCATATAAATCAATTTTTCTTAATATCTCGATGAAATATGTACCTACCGATTTTGACGACTTATTTTTTTAAGGATATAATAATTTCTCGACATTATCTCACAGATATATGACGAAAATCAGTTCAGTTGTTTTTCAGAAATTCAGTAAATTGCCTCAATTATATCAGAGAAAAGCCTTAGCAACGGTTGCTATTGACACGAAGTTGTCAATTTTTTTTTCCATCAAATTTTTTTTTGTAGCATCATATACAAGACGGTTACGAAATCCATACTAATATTATAAATGCGAAAGTAACTCTGTCTGTCTGTTACGCTTTTACGCCTAAATCACTGAATAGATTTTGATGAAATATGACTCAGAGAAACATTAAACCCCGGAGAAGGACATAGGCTACTTTTTTAAGCCGAGGTGAACAGCAAATATGTTATGTATGCAATATGGTATGCAATACAATATAGGTCAGTTATCCAACCGCAAGAATAAATCGTAGTACCTATTTGGATAGAACGAAGCGAGTTTTCTAATTGTGTCACATCGTAGTGAAAATTCAGGACTCTTTGTTTACCTTTGCTAACGCGTTAACAACTGTTATGACTGCTATTTTATTTAAGGTGACAAGTACTACCTACACAAAGTAGATTGCGCCAGCTAGGTACTCGTATAATTCAAGCGTGTAATAAGCACTGAAATTAATCGTGCGTAGATGGGAGCGTAGGAGTAACTTGTTTTGAAGTGTTAATTTTGAAATTTTATTTAAAACTTGAGCTTAAGGTAGGTACTTTCTGAATAAAACATTTGTATTACTTTAAATTTTGATTACGTAATTTTTTTCATTTGATTTGATAATGGATAATAATTATTATTATTTACCTACTTTGCAGCAAGTGGATTGGATGAACGGAAAATGCATGTGACTGAAATGAAGACGCTGCGCTGGTCTGGTGGTGTCACGCGCTTAGACAAAATAAGAAATTACCACATCCGAGGAACCTTCAAGGTTGCGTGCATTTCCGACAAGGCCTGTCTGCGCTGATATGGTCATGTCATGAGCTGTGAGGATGATCACATCACAAAACGAGTGCTTTCCATGGATGAAGGAAAGAAAAGCCTTAAAATTATAGATACAACATGTGAGGAGACAATCCACAACCGTGAGGTGTGGCGCGGAATTACTAGGAGAGCCGACCCCAAATGAAATGGAAACATATCGGGAAGAAGTAGAAGATTATTTACTTACCTACCTAAAAACTTTGATGAAATTTTTGTAGATTTTTTTGCACAGAGATATGTTGGAGGGCCGGAGATTGATATATGCTACATTTATCTCATCTCCTGTTGGTCAGTGTCTGATATTTAATAAACAAACAAAACAAACACATCTTCACGGTCTTTATATCTTGCGGTGTAGCCAGAGACACCAGTATCTAACAATGTCACTTTTTGCTAGTTGCCCATATTCAACATATCAGGTGGCAAACCATGTCATTTCTTTAACAGACTTAAATATGTGTTATTTTTTATGCGTAAAGATTTGGAGCCAAATCTTTGAAAATAGTTATCTGAAATTTTTACGTTATCAGAGTAGTGAGCTAGCGAACGAAAACTAGGTATTTCAAAAATAACACAATATTCAGAGAGAAAAAAATGTGAAATATTTCTCCAGTTTAGGTAAAAGGCGTCGAAGCAATGTCGGTAGATGGCGCGACGATTACGCGACAGACAGGAAATAAACTATATCTCCTTGAGAGCTCAAAACGGAAGTATCATCTTCTTGAATCTAGTTTTACCTTTCGTAAAATACCTTCAAATGTCTGTCGAAGTAGTATAGAATTGTATATAGAATATAGGTTGTCGTAATATTGCCACTATCTAATTCGTATTTTATAAAGATGGTTTTTAATAGGGGTTTTGGCCTATATAAATACGCTCATAACTACATACAACTTATATACAACGTGATTTTTTTGCTCGTTTTTGCTCAATTACTATTAGCTATAGATATATGCTACAGTGGACTTTTTTGTAGATAATTGTATTGTACACAATTATTTCCTACATAATTTTGCTATATCTCTGACGGATTAGACAGCATACGCCATGGAAACTCGCTGGGGCTAACTTTTTCCCTGACTTAGTTCACTTATACTATTAATGTTCAGCTCCTAAACATGAGAGGTCCATGTTTAATACTTGTAAACTTTCCCAGTGAATCAAGCTATCTAATAGTGACAACTACAACAAAATCTGTTTAGTAGTTTTTGCGTGAAAAGGTCACAGACAGACAGACAGACGCAACGGTATAATAATATAGTGACACTAAAGATTTAGAAAAAATATTATTTTAATTTTCTTAAAATGTCTTAGGTACGATAATGACGTCACATTCATAAAAACCTGCAACATTATAGTCACAGATTAGATAAAATAACAAGAAAATAACATAGGCAGTGACAGATTGGCAGTAATATAGTTAGTAGTCTGTGATTTTTCTTTATTTTCAAGAATATGAAGTCACTTACCATTTGCGTTCACGTGATCGAAAGTATGAATTAAAGATATTTAGATATTAAAAAAGATATATTTATTAAACAAATAATAAAATTATTTTCTTTCACTGTCAACACCCCAATTTCATGTTTTGGTTACAGGGTGCAAAAAATATCATAGGAGCCGATTCTAGACAAACATTTATGGATAGAGAGAAAAATTGTTCTATAACACACTTTTAAGATCATCATCATCATCATCAACTTTTAAGATCCACTGCTGGATCATGGTCTCCTCTAGTGCACCATTTTTAGTGGTGGTGCTCATTGAGAGGAATTGCCATAGTCACCACGCTTGGCAGGCGGGTTGGTGACCGGACACCGGCTTTACGTGCCCTCCGGAGCACGATGAGTCGATTTAAGCACATATTCTTAAAGAAAATTGGTGCTTAGCGCATTTTGGCAAGGGCTAGGATTCGAACCCGGGACCTCCGGTTTCAAGTTTACCGTCCTACCAATTAGGCTATCGACTACCTTTAAGATACTACTTTTAACATACTTGCTAGAATTTTATTTCTGTATGTATAAATAATTTATAATTAAAAACATAATTCGACAAACCACACTTTTCCATCTAAATACCTCAACAGAACTGGCCACTCACAGCTCATAAACAATCTTTCTCTAAGTATATTATTAATTAATAATATAAAACGGTTATCTATTTTTGGAATAACCTTTTATGACAGAGAAATTAACAGATACCTACTCAAATAGTTAGCGTCATAGGTCATAGCATCAAATTTCTCCTAAATGGCATCAAAATATGATAAAAACATTCATTATATTTTCCAATAGGTCACTTATTTCTACTCAATTCATTAATTTTAGCCTCTTGTCACTTGGAAAATGTCACAAGTTCATTGAATGAGCCTAGAATAAGGACGCGAGCATGTAGGGCATGAAGGACAGTCTTCCAATCCATAACACGATATTTTTTCATACTTAATGATCAAATTTCAATTTTAGACTTGAAATGTTTTAGACATGTGTCATTTTGTATTAATATCTGAACTTCTGAGTACTTTTTAATATATATTTACAAAAACAACATACCTGCCCCTACCTACAGAATACAATCCTTACTTCTTTACTATATGTTATTTAAGCGAAAATGTGTTTGTTTCTTATTTAGCGTACATGAGCGGATTAGAGTGATTTTTTTCCACAGACATAGCTGGAAGACCTAATAATGACAAAGGTTACGTTTTGTACCGAAAATCTTTTGTGATTTCAAATTTCAAAAAAATCTGCAGGCGAAATCGAAGCGGTTTTTTCCACATTGATAGTTGGAGCACATGGGGTGCCGGAGAGTGACATAGACAATTTTTTTATCCCGGAAATACTTCAGGGTAAATTTTTATGTAACATATCAAATGCGGAATGCTAGTATTTTTATATCGTCGTTAATGGTCCTTGGCAGTCGGCCATTTTAATTAACTGTCAAAAATATGGCAAATCTCAATTAATCCTAAAAAAATGAGTTTATTTATACAATATAATTGGTACAAATTGTTGATAGTTATTATTTTAAATGGAATTATACCATATTTTCATTATTTACGGTTCTAAATAGCCGTAGTTTTTAAGGGATTAACGAAGTGTAAATGGAAAATAATGCTTATATGAGATTAATATTTGGTTTATTCAATATAAGTATTTACATAACACCCTAGTGCCAGATTTAGCTCTGTCTTCCGTTTCGAAATCTTCAGAGATTTTAATATATGAATCTCTGTCTAAAACATTACGGTCTGCCAGTAAAACAAATACTGTCAGTATATTCTACAAAAAGTCTGAATAGGTATTTATGCCTTACACATTGTTATTGATTCTTCAAGATATCGTCAGATATACTCGTAACATTATTAACATTTACTTAGTTAACAAACGCTTAGATGGTTTGGCTTCGAGAATTGATCCATGGAAAACATGCAAGCGAACACGCAGGTAAATTCTAGTTCAGAAATAAAACATAATGATACCTAAACAATGTTTCAGTTAGCCCATATATCAAACAACCCCGCTACTGTATTAATTACTACTGCAGTTTTACGTGTTTAATACTATAATAGCTAAAGAAGTTGGTAAAACGAAATAAACTCCACTCGAAATTTATATAGAAAAGTCACGAAAGCTTTCTACGTTCATGTATTCAGTTGAAACCTCTTGTTATTTTAATTACAGGAATTGAAGGTAAATGTTAAATATTTAATACGAAATGCGTAACAAGTCTGATTCCAAGTAACTGTTCGAATAAATATTAAAATTTGAATGCATTAACACATTTTAAGTGGAATATTAATTAATAAAATTATTCTTAACGAAGGCATTAATTAATGGTATTCATGTTGGTCTTAAAAAACAAATTAATATACCTAGGCATTGCAGTTAAAGTGTTTACATTTATCGAGTTGCCTATATTAAACAGAACAGTATATCCAGAATATCTGGATTAATGTCTAGAATTGGGTGATAAAAATCGTACGGGATTAAATCACTTTTCTTTTTGTTAGGTAAATATTTCGCTGTGATTAAAATACCTGAGTTCATAAAATAGTCGCGGGATCGATCCCCACATCCGCCATGTACCACTGGGTTTTTTTTATTATAAAAGTACATAATATGTACACATTAAATGTATATTATCCGACAAACCGTACAAAGAGGCTTTTCCATCTACATACCTCAACAGAGCTGGCCACTCGTTAGGTATAGCCTCAAAAAATCTTCGGCTATAGTGAGGAAGACTTTGTCTTCCGCTGGGTGCCCTGGGGCCAGCAACGGTTGTTGGGAGCTGTAAGGCAACCCTTGAAGTTTTTTTTTAATATCTGAAAATGTATATACGCAAGTTTAAGTTACATGCGGTGTGTCCACTTTTTGCTAGTTGTCCATATTGAACAGAACAGGTGGCAAAACTGTTGTTGCACTTAAAGGACGAAGAAAAATATCTGTCATTTTTAAAAGAAGTGCGTACGTGCCCTCCGAAATACGAAGAGTCGAATAAAGCACATATTCTTAAAGAAAAGTGGTGCGTAGAATTTTTTGAGACGAGTCTGAATATTACCCGGGACTTTACCCAATAGGCGGTCGACTCCTTGTGTGAAACCATAGTCCATCAAGAAACATAATTCGTTTCATTAATTTATGTCCGGCAAAGTATTTTAGGTAAAACGTTGTTCAGCCATGTTCATATATATTCTTATTACACTAAAATTAATTTAGTACCTACAATAATGGAACCCCAATTTCTTGAAAGCTTAATACATTTAATGCCTACAAACTAAGTTATCTGCGTTACAATGAAATATGATGGGGAAGCCATAGAGGCGTATATTTTGTATTAAACACAGTCAGTCTGCTTTGCTCTAAAATACTCAAAATACCTCAAAACCCATAGGTTAGGCACCCATATTGATAAATAAAATAGCTAAAACCAATTGTAATATTTAACCTTATTTTATGTACTGAAATTGTACGCTCTTCCGAGTTAAATTACATTGAAGTATAATAAAAAATATCATGTTTTCTGAACACATTCTTCAAGATTACTGTCGGATAAAAGTGAGTCGCTGCCTTGAGTTATTGAAATATAACATGTCATAACACTTTGTATAATAAATACTTAAAGCACCATCATGATGGCATGTTCAGAGACAATGGTAACATGTGTACATGCCGACTGTCCCAATGTCGACTTGCCAAGATTTTGCCAAGTATTTCCTCTACGCTAGGACCTATGAATATCTAGGTAATTAAAAGAATCAGCGTTTTCAATTTAATATCTCTTAGATTTTACTAAAAAAACCTCAAAATTTAAAAAAAAGAAACACAAATCATTACATATTATAAAACAAAGTCCCCCGCCGCGTCTGTCTGTCTGTGATATTTTTACGCAAAAACTACTGAAGTAGATGATATTCATGAGAAATGTTACTTGGATCTATCACTTTTAGGTCAAGTCTTGAAAAAGTTAGCCCACTCGAGTTTTCATGGCGTATGCTGTCTAATCTGTCAGAGATATAACAAAATGATGTAGGAAGTAATTGTGTATAATAAAATTATCTACAAAAAAGTCAGCGGTAGTATATATATATCTGTAATAAATAAATAATTATAAGCGTATTTGTATACGGGGTCGCTAGTGGTACCATAAAACATAGTTAATGCAGGTTTATAACCGTCAAAGAATCAGGTCACACCAAATGCATGTCAAAGACAAGCTGACGTGACTAATTATCTGTCAAATTGCCACATTTGTGACGATCGAAATATTTAAATTTACGTTATGTACCACGACAGAAATCCAATACGAAGTTATGAGATTTGACGAAATTGACAAATTTAATCAGCTGGCACTAATAGAATTTGTGTGCGAATACTCGTGTTATCCTGCGATTTTATCGGGATAAAGTTAATTGTTTTGGTTGCTGTTTCGGATGTTATATAAGAACCTTTTCTAGTGGCTCAATCCCACTAATATTATATAGATGTATAATGTTTGTTACTCAATCATTCCAGAACGGCTGAACGGATCTGGATGAAATTTGGCACAGAGATTGATTATAGTCTGGAATAGCACATATCCCGGAAAAATGTATGGTTCCCGTGGGATATATTTGCTTTTGTTTTTCACGGGATCGACATGATTTTTTGCATAGTGGTAGTAGGGGTCAGAGAATGACATATACTACTTTTATACCGCGAAAGCAAGCGGGGGAGGGGCAAATTACAGCCACAAAATTATTTCTTTTTGGATCTATTTCCACGCGGGTGAAACCGCGGCCAGAAGCTTGTATAATATTATATCACATATGGATTCAGTGGACGTCTGTAGGCAATTTAAATTCCTTACTAGCAGTACGATTATGAAAACACAAGGGTTAAAGGGCTAAACCACTGCACCGATTTTGATGAAATTTAATACGGAGAAAACTTGAGCTCTAGGGAAGGACATAGGCTACTTTTTTTTTATTCAACTTGCCTAATCTATATATATAAAAATGAAACCCGTTTTCCGATGTCACGACATAACATGAAAACGGCTTCACCGATTTGGCTAATTCTTTTTTTGTTTTGTTCGTTACAACACAGGGGTGGTTTTAGAAGAGAAAAAAATTGGAATAATTGCCGAAAAACCCCTAAAAACAGCCCTTTTCTTTTTCCCATAATAACAGAGTCAATTTGAACCTTATTGCTATTCAATAAAGTTCATTTTAAATTAAAAGCACTCATTGTTGTCTATGCAATGTAGATGTGTTCCTAATGTCACCGCACAAATTTAAAATTCGCGTGCGTGTTGGAGAATCTAATGTCGCGTTCCGACACTCAACAAAAGTGATAATATCGCGAACGCGACAAAATTGAATAGTCACAAAATGTAATTTAAGTAATTTAATAGATCATTAGTAGTACTGATTTTCAATTTGGTCGGCTTCGCGAAACTTAATTTTGCCTAGGAGTAGGGGTAGGAGTAGAGGTAGGAGTAGGGGTAGGGTAGGGTAGGGGTAGGGTAGGGGTAGGAGTAGGGGTAGGAGTAGGGGTAGGAGTAGGGGTAGGGGTAGGGGTAGGAGTAGGGGTAGGTGTAGGGGTAGGGTAGGGTAGGGGTAGGGGTAGGGTAGGGGTAGGGGTAGGGTAGGGGTAGGGGTAGGGGTATGGGTAGGGTAGGGTAGGGGTAGGGTAGGGGTAGGAGTAGTGCAGGCAAGCCAACGTTTGGGCAGGACAACGTCTGCCGAGTCCGCTAGTGGAATATAATAAAGCATGAAACGGACGAACAGCTAGTTTTATATAAGTACCTACTTATTTTTATTATCTTTGTACAGCTTGTCGAAGTTCCTCAAGAAATCATGTGATATCACTTCGAGATTAATGGAATTATTATTCTGAAATTTTATATTTATTACATAGAAATTGAAGTTAGAAAAACTAAGTAGTTCGTCTTAGTTTAGTTCGTATCCATGAATAAAGTAAAATAAAAGCTACGATAATATTTCAAGTATCTACCTACTGTATTGGGGTCGACGGACATATTTCAGCCCTAACCTGAATATAGTAGGCTTAAAAGGTAAGATGGGATCCATATTTGATCAATTTGCGAAATTCTCCTAAATTTATTTTTGGTAATTCCTTCGTTTTCTATATTTGGAAGAAAAATGAAGGCATAAAATAATATTACAGTTTTCTATTATCAATTAACCTTATTACAAAGAAATATCCATAAGTATAATTTCGACTTATAAACTCTAAATCTATGCATATCAGATTATATCCTACTATTCTTTACTATTTGTCTAAATAATTCACCACATATCACACATTACATAAATGGCAAAACTGTATTTTATTAAAACCTCGCGAATTTTAAATTTTTCTTAACAATTTTTTAGTTAGTCGTTTTTTATGAATAGTAATAGATATTATAATTATCTTAAATATTTTTTATATTATATTTATAAACCAATTTCAAATAATTTACGGTTTTTATATGTGAAATTGTTAATATAACGTCTTTAATACTAAATTACAAATATAAAATAAAATTTCATGTAAATCGCTATCTACTGGGAGAGTAGCCAACTGACTGGCAGCATTGCCTCGTTGGATGGCAATGCTTGTTCTTTGACCGAAATAAGAGCCAGCCCGTTGGTCATGTGAGCTTTCTATTAGTGGTTTACTAATATCTATAAACAAACTATGTGCTCCAGGTCCCCAAGGTCCCATCGTTTCCACACCAAACGCCTCAAATATGTATTCATATTTGCGACATTTGGCTATTTCAGCATTGTAAGCTTTGAACGGAATTAAATTAATTTTGGAATGTTTTACTCTAGCATATTTAGGTAATTTCTAGTTATTTTAAGATACAACTTTATAAAAAATATTGGAAAGATTTCTGTATCTACTTCATAAAATGATCAACGTAACTACTCAGGTTGTCATTTTATAAGAGGCCATCCCCCGCAAACACTGTCTTGTCTAAAGCCTCATCAAGATACGCCGAAAGCAATTAAAACTGTCTCTAAACTTTATCTTTCCTTTAAGTTGACTTCGCCGCTAAACGAAAGTAAAAAGGCCAAAAGACAGGCCTTATCTCTATAAAACATTTTCTTCATCTCATATTTGCTTTATCTGTCCCCAAGTGCTTGAAAGAACCGAAAGTTCGGCGCCAAGAGATTCTTAATTATACTTTTGAAGGAATTAGCGAATTTTAGAAAATAATTTCAAGCTCCTCAGACCAGCGGCTAAGTGGATCCTAAGGATTATCAAAAAATAATTAACTTATAGTTTTATCTCAAATGTTAGTCTTAATTTTTTAAATTATTGTACACTCGAAACTTTAACATACAAAAATCTATCATCGCGCCTATTATCCCAAGAGGGGTAGGCAGAGACAATCGAATGCCATTTGCTACGATCATGACATATTTCGTTTTTACAACATACATGCTCATTGATTCATATTATTGAAATAATGAAATCTCTTTTTACCAACGTTTCAACATAAAAGATCTGTGGTTTCAACTAATAAAAATAAAAACCATTTGACATCATACCATCCTTGAAAATAAACATTATTAATTTGTGATTAATTAAAATCGTTCAATTCCCATACTTTGAGTGTGTAGTTAAAATAAAATGTCGACATATCCAGTGATATAAATTACAAAGAGAAGTTTGTCATTCCAAAAAGTTGCCGAAGTACTCAGTGACCTAGAAACAAAAGCGCGAGACACTGCTACTAACTTTTTCAATAAGAAGTTGGAACACGAAACTGATGGGAAGTTCACATAACTTGTAGAGTTAACTACTCGTGGTTAATTCTGGAGTTTGCGTCGCTACTTAGCCGACATTTCGTACTGAATATTTCTAGCGCATATAAAAAACTAAACAAGAACAAAAATGGATGTGTACGTCGACAGAGACACTGGTAACAATGTCGAGATTTAGAGAGTCATATTCAGAGCCCTATATATCCATAATTTGTATGGGGTTAAACTATTCCCAATTTCTCTTTGGGAATTCGCAATGTTTGAAGTCGGTATACATTTTAAAAAAGTTTAGTTATTTTACCCTTTTAAGTGCTTTTGCTGTTAATAAAATCATAATATAATATCATTACAAAAATGAACCATCGAAATCGGCATAAATTTCATTGAGTTATGATTAAGAGCCCTATAATAATTTGTATGGGGTTAAACTATTCCCAATTTCTCTTTGGGAATTCGCAATGTTTGAAGTCGGTATACATTTTAAAAAAGTTTAGTTATTTTACCCTTTTAAGTGCTTTTGCTGTTAATAAAATCATAATATAATATCATTACAAAAATGAACCATCGAAATCGGCATAAATTTCATTGAGTTATGATTAAGAGCCCTATAATAATTTGTATGGGGATAAACTATTTCCAATTTCTCTGTAAATATTCCATCAGTGTCACTCTAATTTAGCACATAGTTACTTATTCAAATAGCCGTTACTTTTTCAATTGGTTTTTTAAAGTCTGAAACAGTTAGCGTGAATAGAAATTATTTCCAGAATCGATCCGCAGCTTCGCATGCCCGCCGTAGCAGTCACTTTACACTCCGTAGGGCCTATTTATTAGAAGGTATTTTCAGAACAAATTCAGAAGAAACACGGGACGTCGATTAACATAGGTACCTACTATATAGGTAGGTATTCTAATTTTGAAATGTTATTTATCGGGATGCTCATAGCCCCATATTTCTTTGGCAATATGAAGGTTATTTATTCCTTTTTAAAGAAATGAAAGAGCCATTTCAATAAATTCTAATTTTCACGTGTTCGAATTATCGAAAGTAAAAATATTATCTGAATATAATGGCCTTCATAAATATCTCAAATGAACAAGCACGTAGCCAGGATTTTCCGTCGGGGGGGGGGGGTCCAACCACCAACAAAGCCATGAAAAAATAAAACACAAAGTACGACTTTACCTTTCATTACATCTTTTCTGCAATAGGTCAATATCCTAGCTCGCTTGACTCGACCTCATCAGCTCAGCTGAACTGATAGTAATTAGGTACCTACTTTTTAAAATTCTCAATTTCAAGAAGTGTCGGTGACGAATTTCGGGGGGGGGCCGGACTGAGGACTGGCCCCTCCCCCTGCCTACGTGCTTGCAAATGAACTATCGTTAGATGGCTTCAAAAATATATACTAGCACACATTATAAAGCTGAATGTTTGAACGCGCTAATCTCAGGAACTATCAATCGGATTTGAAACATTGTTTTTCGGTTATTTAACAGGAACATCTCATCTTCCTACATGGCTCGGAAGCGTGGACGCTTAGAACTGGTGACAAGCAGAGAATTGATGCATTAGAAATGTGGTGTTAGCGCCGTATGCGGATACCCTGGACTGTACGTCGCACAAATGTGTCCATACTGTCAGAGCTGAACATCAGGTCTAAGCCAGCAAGGCTGTCCACTGTGCAAATGATGAGTTCTGCAGTATTTCAGACACATTGCACGAAGAGAGGGCAACAACTTGGAAAAGGGAAAGAGACCTCAAGGACGAAGCCCCAAACGATGGCCCGATCAAGTGTCTGAAACCTCTATTTTTTTTTTTTTTCAAAATATATTAAATTATTATAAATTTCAGAGGACCACAGCCGATGGAGGTAGATAATTGAGGAGAAGCTGATGAGTCGGAGTCACGATCCTCAGTAAGGACCGACTGTGGAGTATAGGTTAGGTATATAATATTACGCCAAACCATAACCGGTCAACTTGCTTTCTGTTAAGGTACCCTTGGCCCATAGTATTACTAAATAACATTGCAGTTGCTAAGTTGTGACACTGAAATACTTTAGTTGTTACGTGAAGCCCCGCTAAGTAAGTTCCCGTATTAACACAAAGTTGCGAACAGCCGTCAGCTTTTTAAGTCTTCTTAACAGAACCCATTAGACACGAATATTCATAAAACCATTATGTACTGGTTGCCGTACTTTTGTGTTTCAAATTAGTTACTGTACTTACATTTTGTATAAGTCCTAGGTTCAAAGTTTTGAGATTGTTACTATTCATACAGTAATGGCTGGTTTGGATTATTAGTATTTCATTGCACTATTGATGGTAGGTTTGAAGGTAGATAACATATATTAATGTAGTTTGAGAAATCAAGGTTTCGGGAGCTGTAAGGCAACCCGTGAAAAAAAAAAGTGTATAATATATCTTAATTTGGGCTTGTTTAACAGACTTCAAAATAGGGGTAGGTTTTCAATTCGGCGCTGCGCTTAATTTGGCACCAACCGTGTTTAAATTCTACGACAAAATATTTTTTTTTTGCTTTTCAGTGTACAATTATTGTAGTCGGAAAAGATTGTATAACAGATAAAATAACGATAAATTAACCATTCTATCATTTGACAGTTAATAGTTGCAGTTAACCTGACTAGAAATATACCTAAACGGACATTTCGCTATACAACATTTTAAAGTTGAAGGTGAATTGGATTTTGATTTGTAACAAGAAGTTAAAACTCAATGAATAAAATATGTACTAAAAATGGTTGTTCCTTGAATATCGCATGTATGTTATCGAGAACAACAATCACTGCGTTAATTATAGCAACTACTAAAGCGGACTTGTTCCATTTTACAAAATACTGTTTTATTGTAGAAACTATTCGAAATCACTTAATTCATTGTATTTTTGTCCTTTAAAATATTTTGTTATATAGATAAGACCACTCAATTAAAATTTTAGCACTTATTAGTAGTCCTGTTAAAGAAGGTAGGCAGAGGCCTTAATTTTGTATAATCAAAATTATAATTTTAATTAAATCTTACCACAAAAATCTGCATTTTAATAGTTCCATAACCAAGGCAATTAAACAATTAATTAAATAAGTATCCTACTTCTGATTTTTCATGTATGTCTGTCAGTTACAGGAGGTTCTATCTCAGTAACGTTATCCTTTTTGGTATGAAAGTTAGCATAAATAATTTGCAACATTTACAGAAATAACAATTTTTTCACTCGAAATTGGGCGACAACACTTCTTGGACACCATCCTGGAGTGCGAGGCGACGTGGGATAGTGTGGTGGACTTCATAAAGAAGACGATGACCAGAAAAGAAAGCAAGGAAAGAGAAGGAAAATGAAAGACCAGGTAGAAGATCACTTGAATAAGACAATTGATGTAATACACTGAAGTTTTGATCAGGTGTCATACAAAGTGATAAAGGAGGAGGGGCTTTAGCCGGTTTAAGTCCGGTACTACCCAGAACCCGGGTGTCCATGACGGTTTTCCCCTCCTTAAAAAAATTTTTTCACCATTTGACAATGAAAGAAAATAAATATACAACAATATGTTTACATAGTTTATAACGTTTTTGTTTAATAAATACATCTTTTTAATATCTAAATGAAAAATTTACGGGTACAAACGGGAAGTGACGTCACATTCATATCAATTTCAAATAAACATTGTCTGTGAATCTGTCACTGACCAAGTTAATTTCCTTGTTATTGTATCTAATCTGTTACTATCATGTTGTTGATTTGTGTGAATTTGACGTCATCATCATCATCATCATCATCATCATCATTTTATTATTATTATTTCATTTTCATATTTTTTTATTTTATAATATATCAGCTATAATTTAAAAGTATTTGCAAAAGATTATCAACACCCCTATTCATAAATGTTTACAAGCAAAGCCAGGGATTGAAATCTAGTAATTTATTTAACTACATATATATTGTTAATGTCATACCCATATAAAATAAAATAGCCCAGTTTAGTAGGTACTTTTCTTACGATAAATTACTGAAAATTAGTGAATTTGTAAAAAGTAATCTGTATAACATGCAAATAGAGCCTTCTGGGAGTGGTGAAGCCACGGTCAGGGTAACATAAACGATTCTCAATGTAAATGAGATGGTACGCCCAGAGAAATTTATCTTCGAATTCAGGTCATGTTTAGCTTTTTTACTTTTTTAAGTGGAATAAAAGATATTTCATTCAATCAATCTTATTGAATTTGGTAGAAACTAAAGACACGTACACAAAGGCGAAAATTTCGGTGAAGATAGCCATACCGATGGCCGAGTGGTTAAGATGTCTGGTATTAACTAGGCGGAAGTCGGTTCGATCCCGGCCATGTACCAATGTTTTTTTTTTTATAATTAAAAACTTATGTACATAATCCGACAAGAGGCTTTTCCATCTAAATATACCTCAACAGAACTGGCTAGTCGCCTCACAAATACCATCGGCTAAAAGAAGTAGACTAGGTCTTCCGCTGGGTACCCTGGGACCGATAACACGGTTTCGGGAGCTGAAGGATAACCTGTGAAGATAGAGAAAAAAAAGGCATACCACTTTTATTTAATATTGAAAAAATAAAAATTGTGCACATTATTTACTTAGGCCATATTTTCACTCCGACTCGCAGAATGCAGACACCGGCTGCCTTTGTGTACGTGTCCTAAATCATAGGTTGGTGTGTCAATAAAAGTCGATAGCCTAAGAAACCGTGCTTTAATCGACTCCTCGTGCTTCTAAAAATAACAGATATTTAAGTCTGTTAAAGAAGTGACACATCTAGGTACATTAAGTGCAGCAACAGGCTTGCCATCTGTTCTGTTCAATATGGACAACTGGCAATAAAGTGAACACTGTTACAGGTGTCTCTAACACGGCAAGGTATAAAGGCCATGAAGGAGTGTCATCCTTGCTTTTGCAAGAAACACTCTGCAACACAGACTTATTATTTATAGCCATAGATAATCGGAAAATAATTAACTTCATTATCTAATTTAGGAGGGGAATGTCATTACATGTCTTTTGAAAACAACTCTATATAATTATAGATCTTGGGTACTGCTTGTACTTAGTACTAGTCCCTTTGATCCAAATATATCTTTCTTGGGATGCCCTGGGAGGCCTAATTTAGAGCTAACTTCAGACCTATCAACAATCCCTAACAAAATTTTAGAACAAAATGATGATGAACACCTTTTTAACCGATTTAAAAAAAAAGGAGGAGGAGGTTCTCAATTCGTCGGAATCTTTTATTTTTTTATGTATGTTCCCCGATTACTTAATTTTTTTTTGTTTAAAATTGTATACTTTCCAGGTGGTCCCATGGTCATCAGGTCAGGATCTGATGATGGGATCCTGAAGAAATCGAAAACTCTTCAAATTTTATAGACATACCTACTTGAAGCGATGTGAATTTGTTTTCGGAAAGCACACTTTTCAGTGCTTAATTTTTGAAAAGGCAAATATTTGTGTGTTTTTTTTTGAAATGGAACAATAACAAAGTACAAAAGCTATTTACAGAGCGAATGACAATGGAAGTATTGATCGAAGTTTCCACTGCAGTTTTCTGTTTTTTTTTCTTTCTTCGCGGGTTGCCTTACAGCTCCCGAAACCGTGTTACGGTTCCAAGGTACCCAGCGGAAGACCAAGTCTACAGTTTTCTATAGAGAGATATACTACATACATTTATGTTTTTCTTTCATTAATCGTTTTTCATTAAATCCAATTCGAAAGTAAAATAAATGCAGTCCCATTTAAAGTAAGATAGACCACACATCGCAGCAATAAACTCCGTCTGAACATTAAACACAATTTAGAACTGTTGATTCTGCTCTGTGACACTTGAAAGCACTGCCCCATTTAAGCTGTTTATATGGAACGCAATTTTCTTTTGTCTCTCTCTGAAGTCGGAAGTTCGTTGGCGCTTCCATAAATTCGTCATCCGTCGGCGACGAGATGCTTTGCACTCATAGCTTTCCGAAAATGGTTAGGAATATAATATAGAAAATAAGCTAGCTACATCCTACATCTGTAGGTATATCCTGCCCCAAAAGTTATGAGTTTCTTTGTGTAATATATTGGATATATACACTAATGTTTCGTTTATGTTCTTGATATGTATGTATTCGGTTTACACTCCGTCAAAGGTAAGTATGTATTTAGAAAAAATCTTGTAAACTTTTGATAAATTGACAAGACACAATATCAAAGTAAGGACATCAAAAGAAAGCAAAAAGAATCTTATTTCTTATAGAAAGCGAGATTAGTATTAATATGGATCAGATTTCACTGCTAATGGCTCTACTCAGGAAAGATCTTGTAGAAAAATCTATACAAAAAATAAATTGAAGTGAAGATTTTCGCAGATAGGTAATGGAATAAGCTTATTTTTATCCCGGAAATAATTAAGGTTTCTGTGTACAAAATTAAAAACTTATTTTCACCCCGGCTAAGACGCGGGCATCAGCTAGCATTACAATAATACAGATTAAAAGTTGCACTTGCATTTTGGCCCAAGATAGCAAAAGAGACTATAGCACTGCACAGACAAATAACATATTATCTATTTATCATCACGCCTTTTATCCCAAGAGGGGTAGGCAGAGACAATCTAATGACATTTGCTACGATCCTGACATACCTCTTTCGCTTCATTTACATTCATCATACCTTTCATACATGCTCGGCGATTATGTGATCTTTTAATATTTCCATCGATCAATAGGTACATTTTTTATATGTTCAATAAAAGTAAACACCTACGTCGTCCTCTGCCAGCATATCCTTTCACTTCAGCCATAAAAACCTTTAAGCCAATCTTTTATCCTTCATTCTTTTAACGTGTAAAACCCAGCGTAAACTACTTTTCTTCATTAGTCACAACATCATCTTTCACTCCGCATTCTTCTCCATCAATGATGGTTCCAGATGCGGTCAAAACACTTTATATCACACATTCTACGTAATGACCGCATTTCTACTGCATTTATCTTGCTTTCATGCTTCTTATTCCATACCCAAGTCACGCTTCTATAAGTAGTGATGGAACTAAAACAGCATTATGTATATTAATGTTACTTTTAGTTGTAAGTTGTGTATTTCTGCATACATTGTTTAGTCTACCAAATACCTTGCCTTAATTAACATCTTATGAGATCCATTACCCGAAACATCTACATTTTGATCCAGAAATTTAACTTTCAAACCCAAGACCTTCTGCTATGTGAGTCGTATCACTATCTAGGCTAAACCTAATACAGTATATCCCAATATCAAATAAAGTCCCACATTGTGCCCCTATAAAAAAATCTCCCAAATCTCTACAATATACATTTACACGCGACCCCAAAAACTTCACACGGTCTTCACCTACTTGATTTTTATGAAGGACGCGTGAAAGAAAAATGACACCGCGTTTCTTGAAAGGAATTTCATGAACTTTCACAATGCCACCGCAAATTTCCATTCAAAAGTTTTTAGTTCATTTTTAGTGGGAATATAAATTGCTTTTCCTGTAGCACATTGAAGAAAAATAAATTATAATAGGTAATTATTATTATTATTTTTAATTTCTATGAACATTTGCCTACCGTATTTAAAAAAACATAATAAAATATTGAATTTTTGAAAGCGTATCTTATTTAGCTTGTCGTATTTCATTGCATACTGAAAATCACTACGGATGACAATTTATTGCACATAAGCCATTTTTTCATATCAGCCATTGGAAATTGGAAACGTCTTTGCCCGTGTAAAAAGAATGAAAATAGTTATATGACTTTCCAGGATATTATACTTGTACTAAAACATCCATTACATTCAGTTAAATATGAGACAATCGTCTAAAGTATTATTTTGGATATCATTAGAAAAGAATGCGGAGTGAAAGATGGTTTTGTAGCTAAAATTAAGAAAAGTAGTTTACGCTGGTTTGGACAAGTAGAAAGAATGAAGGATGAAAGATTGACTAAAAAGGTTTATATGGCTGAAGTGAAAGGAAATGCTGGCAGAGTACGATCCTGGTATACTTTTATAGAACATATTAAAAAATTATTGATCGATGGAATAAAAGTACACACACTCTACCTACGAGCATATATGAAAGGTATGATGAATATAAAGAAACGAAAGATCGTAACAAATGACATTCGATCTCTGCCTACCCCTCTTGGGATAAAAGGCGTGATGATAGATAGATAGATAGATAAAGTATTTCAGCGAAAAATTGTCGACAGCATAATAATTAGAGCAACCAAAGGTCTTTGACAAAAATAGAGATGAATAAATTGAAAGAGCAGATATATTATGTCTCTGGCCACACTGCAGGTACAAAGGCCGTCGAAATATACGTGAACCTGTTTTGCGGTGGTTTGAAAAAAAAAGAGCACCATCATAAGGGCACGTTTCCTGCTTACATGAGCGGCAGATTTCCGCTCTCCGCCGTCATCCAGGAAACTGAAGCGCGCCCTCGAGACGCGAAAAAGACAAGAATTTTGTTGGCGAAATTATTAAATTTCATACTCGCGTCACACGAAAGTGAACAGTGAATGTGTTTCCCCGCCTAAGTAAAAACCCAAACGATTTATTTAATGAACACGCAAATGCCCGCGTTTTCGTTCTCGCAGAAAACGTAAATTGCCTTGTGACTAGTTTATTTACGCAAGAAAAGTTTGCTACTGACTTTTATAACGCCTCAACTACGCATATTTGAAATTGTATTCATGAAGACCATGCATAGCAGATCTTAATAAGAACTATTCTAATCCATTCAGTGTTTAATAGTCGTTCAACTCGTGACATAATAATTAATTGGTTCAATTAACTAACTGGCATGCAGCCAAATTAAATTCGAGGTATCAAAAAATAACACTAACTTTTGAATGAATATTATAAATAATCCAAACAGTAGATTTTAAATCAAATAAACTACAAAGGTAGACTACAAAATTATAAGTTAGAACTTTGCAATAATGGATTTGACCTATTCGATCAGCGCGGACAAGGATGAACAACTTAATAAATAAACCAAACAAACATTATCGATATATGCCTTCTGACTTTTAAAACTACCATTAGAAGCGTATATATACTGACTATTTGCTACACAAACTTATGTATTTTTTAGGGTTCTATGCGAAATTAATCCTTAAATGTACGTGTGGTGTGGACAATAAGTTACTGGTGACAACCAAATGGCATCTAACCTTAAAAAGCTAATTAACGGAAATATCAACGGTCGTTCGCCTATACTATGGGCAGCAATTATATAGTATATCATTGATGGGCAGACCAAATAAAATCGTTGACTGGTCTGCCGCTGTTTGATGCCATGAGGACTGCCCAAGACCGATGCACATGGAGTCGTATTGTCCAGAAAGTGATGAACTCTGTCTCCTCATTATAGCAATGAAGATTCCTGGTGAAAGAATTTCAGAAACATTTTAGTTGGCGTAAATTGAAATATTTATATCGATTTTTTTAGAAGTATTCCTATAACTTTCATAGAGGTTAGGTACTGTAGATACTTTTTTAAAGTTCGATAGTTGCCTTATCCATTATATTCCTGAAAATCCGAACGTGTATTTGTTTTTCCTTCTTTCACAGAGGTAGTTGGAGGGCCGGTGAAATTATTTTCTCACAGTTCAAAAATGTTCATGGTTCGCCCATCACAAAAAATATTTGATAGACAAACGTTCTGAAGAAAACTCTATTTTATTAGATACGACATTGCCTTGCTACCATCGCAAAATGTGTCTTAAGTATTTTTAGCTCAGTACATTAAAACAGTGGTCGCTTTTAGCTCGATTACACCGACACGGCTTATATCGTGAAGTCGGGTTAGAAGAGTGCTTTTTGTGAGAACAATATACGACGGTTAGTGGTGATAAAGTTTTACAACGAAAGAATGTCTTACATGAGCTTTTGTCTAACTCGACGGTTCGTACCCTTCTTTATAACCTGACATAATATTTCTGGCACGATTTTTACATTTTTACATGTTACTCGAGTTCATTCATTTGGTTTAATAATTCCTGCTTCGGAAGGTACGTGAGACTGCCGTCTGACAAATAGATAATTTAATAAAAGAAAATATTATGCAAAGAGAGGCTTGCAAAAGGCAAAAGGCATCATAATCGATGATATGCGTGTTTTAAGTTTGTGCTTCTAGTTTATTATAAGGTATTCATTACTGTCAATGGAGCATAGTAATGTATTCAAATTATATATTTTAAACATTCAGTTATAAAGTTACTTATTGGAGCTCAATGACAACACAAAGTTAATTAGCTGAAGGTTTACTTATACAACTTCTATTGCGTTATATACCTACATAAAATAAAGCTTTGAAAACTTTTATTTTATATTAAAACTATAAATTATTTTTCAACACACTTGCTCGTAACGTGAGTCTTATTACCTCATTTTTAGACCCACAATCCCATATTATATTAAACACGCGTGCTTTTTACTTTACATTACAGCACAAGAGTTATAATATAACCCAATGAAGTTAAAGTCGTACAAGATTGCAAATTGTATGTGTGTCCACAAAGCTTTCTTAATTTAACCGCATAACATAGTTTTTATTTTTTAACCACGACTTTGTTGGCTGTTTGGCGAAGTTACCCGTGCTTTATCTGGCGCGACGCTGGAAAAAACAAAACATTTGAGAATTGTACTTTCATTTTCATTAATTGTTTTAATAATTAAATGTTAAAACCACATGAAGTTTGTTTTTTTCCTCGCAAGTGTGTTGAAAAACGTCGTATGAAACGCGTGTGCATTGGTCATTACATACTCAGCTTTCTTATAGCGCTCGCCTACTGGCTCGTACTGATAATACGTACCGCCTCGTACGTAATGACCAACATAGCACCCTTGTATCACAATGTACTAATTTCATGTTAAAATATTATATAACGTGTGTTATATTGCAGTTGACTTTTATTTAATTTTCTGTCAAATCTGTATTTCTACCTACTTATACTTTTCTTCAAATGAATTGAATGATTGAATGATTTTTATGTAAAATATTAGGGATAAAATAATGTAATGTCTAATATTTAAAAACAATATAAATCAACTGCTAATAACAACACAAACGAAAGAACGGTCAGGGAAATATCTATATTTTTCAACATTTAATTACGATTTGTGAAGCAGTTAGAACTATCGAAGCATTTATTCCGAAAGAACCCAGAACGCTAAGAATTCTCGTCAAAACAGAGCAACGGATTGACGTCATTTTTTGCACAGAGATAGTTGGATGTCACACTAGCAGCTGCCCGCGACTTCGTACGCGTTGAATTAGAAATACAAAGTTTCCACCCCATTTTGTCCCCTTAGGGTAGGTATACGTGATGAGCCTATAAACTTTCCTCAAGAATTGAGCTATCAAATGCAAAAATAATTTTCAAGTTCGACTGGTAATTCCAGAGATTAGCGCGTTCAAACAAAAAAAATAGTATAGATTTCAAAAATGGAAAAGATAAAAGGTAGGTATCAGCTTTGGGATGACCTATCTAAATCATACCTACGTAAATAGAAAAACTTAATATAAAAAGTATCTGTCAAGACAATTTTAGAGGCAAGTATATTATGTAAATCTTCTTAGTCATGGTTCACGTACTTACTTTTTCACTTTGAAACAAGTCAATTATCCCGTGTTTATATAAAAAGTTTCTCCCAACTCTTCTATTTAAAAGTTAAGTGTACAAAGAAAGATCGTTTCAAAGTTTGATTGTCTATCACAGGAGTCTAAACGCTTTTGCTCGGTCAGTGTCCGTTGAGAAATGCTGAAAATTATATTGTATTTTCCAGAAATATGATTTTAAATTAACTTTTTAGAAACTTCGTGTACACAAATTGGCCTGTGTTCCCTTTTAATAATTTATATCTATTTTTACACTACCAAAGCTGGTACAGAAAACTGAAATGCATTTTTGATATTCATATTAAAAATGCATTTACAGGGAAAGGTATTTTGCGGTGGAGCAAGCCGATGATGTCTGAAGCACTTATCATTTGCAACCTCATAAATATATTTACCTGTAAAACATAATGCAAACAAACAAACATATCTTCATGGCCGTTATACCTTGCGGCGTGGCCATAGGAACACCAGGTAACTGTGTCCACTTTTTGCAAACAGGTGGCAAGCCTGTTGCTGCACTTAATGAACCTAGATGTGTCACTTCTTTAAGAGAACATAAATATCTGTTATTTTTAGAAGAAGTGCAGACGCCTAGTTGAAAACATTAATTTTGACTCACTTTTTAAAAAATGGATATTTGAGTTTGCATATTTGCTATTTTGCCATTCGTTTCTGTCAAAATCTTGAAATAAGAACGAGTTTTTTTACCTATAACTTCTATACATGGATTCCACATCAGGGTCATGGCGCCGACCGCACGCGTTTTCGTCATGGCGTGATGTGGAATCCGGTTTAATCCCGGCCGCGCTGTGATGGTTGTGATTAATAAGATATATCACAGTCGGCGGGATAATCTTAGCCACCGATTTATCGGCTTACTATTGCACAAGATTAAACACTGGAGTCTGGCAGAATTGCGACGGTTGCCATATATCAAAAGAAGAAGAACTTCTATACATATCTGTCAAAAATACTCGAATTTACGCCAACTGAAACCGCACTATTAGGATCATAGGTTTAAATAGTCGCTCGGGCGCTCTACTAGATTGGCAATACAAAAGAGAAAGGGCATAGATACGCGTATGTTAAAGCGAGACAGGTAGATGAAACCGTTTTGTTAATACTGTAACAGCCTATTAGCGTCATTAGTAATTATGTTTTTTTTAAATATCCTGTTTTAAAGTATAATTTAGTGTTTGTATGTAGATATATAAGATAAACAATCCACAGAATTACATATTTGTCACGCACACTGATGTATGATTTTTTTAGTCTCGTTCTAATCGCGACATTACCAATCTAGTAGAAAGCTAACATACTACATCTATGATTAAAATACATAACATATCATCCCATACTGACAATATGAAAATATGCTTGTAAAATCTAAAGTTAAGTTGGTATTAAAACGATCAATATCCTATTTCTAAATGAAATAAGGTTTTCCATTCCCCTTTCAATTAGGTATAATGATGTATATATAATGACCTACTTTGCCACAATATAAAAAGATACAAGTGTTTATTTTTGTTATTTATCCTCGTTTATAAAGCAGATTATTATTGTAAACTAGACTGTAACTATATTATTATTACTAGTTGTTTGAATATGACTATCATCACGCCTTTCATCCCGAGAGGGGTAGGCAGAGATAATCGAATGCCATTTGTTACGATCTTGACATACCTCTTTCGCTTCTTTTATATTCATCATACTTTTCACACATGTTCGCCGATTGTGTGTACTTTTAATATTTCCATCGACCAATATATTTTTATATGTTCAATAAAAGTACACCTAGGTCGTCCTCTGCCAGCATTTGCTTTCACTTCAGCCGTATAAACCTTTTAGTCAATCTTTCATCCTTCATTCTTTCAACATGTCCAAACCAGCGTAAACTACTTTTCTTCATTTTAGTCACAATATCATCTTACACTCCGCATTCTTCTCTAATGATATCGTTCCATAAGTTCGTTAAATTAAGAATTTATTCAAAAGGAATTCTACACTGTGCAAAAAATTACGACGATCCGTTGCTCTGTTTTGACGTAAAACAAGGACGATTTATAATATTATATGTGTTGAGAATAACAAACATCAAAATAACAAGCATTTATAATATAACTATAATAGTGTAAAGTTAGGAACAAAATATTGTATTTTCTTTGTAAAAGGTTATTTGAAAGGCTTTCCCACAAAGCATTCTTACTTACTCCATTGTATTTCCTACTCAACAGCAATATCATCTAGATACAGAAAATTGAAAATCCAATAGAAGCGTACAAGTACGTATACCTTGTTGAACACAAACAAAATGGATACACAGAATTTTATAAATAATAAACTATGTAGTAACCTTCTTATTTCCCTGTTTTATACCCCCAGTACGCACAATTGAAGAAAAATCTTCCTCATTTAGCCAATGATTTTTTCCAAGGTATATGTAAATGTCTCATACTAGAGTTTATCAAAAATAAAGTGTCAACTTTTTAATATTTAACGAATACTAGCAATCCGCCTCCGGCTTCGCACGGGTACAATAAGAGAAGATATATGCTAATGCATACTTTTTTGTAGATCATTTTATTCTACACAATTCTTTTCTATATCATTTTGTTATATCTCTGACGGATTAGACAGCATACGCCATGCAAACTCGCTTGGGCTAACCTTTTTCCCCCAACTCCTAAACATGATTGGTTTATGTTTAATACTCGTATACCTTCTTCGTAAATCAACCTAATCTATTTTTTATTAATATAAAAACCTTAAATCAAATCTAAAGAATTAAAATAACTAAATAAACCAGGTCCGCGTGGAATAGTTGCAAGAATACTGGCTGCATGTCCCCGCTGAATCGCGATGCTGATTCGTTGAGCGAGGAAGAAGCCAGCTCGAATCTCTTCTCACCAGAAGAGATGATCAGTCGAGAGTATATATTTAATAACATTTTTGGCGTTTGAACCCCGGACCTAGAGTTACTACACCAAACGGCACAAATTAGTTTTCAATAATTGAACTATATTTGCGCCGTTTGTTAGACTCTGCGATATCCGCCGCAGCTCCCGCTTTGATTACTGTTTCCCTGATATGAAACGGGGCTAATGTGTCCACGCACGTTGCATCCCATACAAGGGCCCGACCTCGCTCCCAGGGAATCAGAGTCATTCCATCGGGTCTCTTGCCGTCTTCCCGGATTATTCCTGTTGGCTCTAGGAGAGCAAGGATGTCTATTGACGCAAGAGTCCTTTTGATGGTATCTATTTGTGAAAATTGCGTGATATGGCCACAGACAGACAGACGCGTTTCACAATATAAACCAAGTAGGTAAATAATGTATGCAATGGAAAAAAAAAGAAAATATTTAAGTCAACTATGCTCCTGCCAAATTAAAAATAACAATTTTCTTTTGTAACACGAAATGATTGCCTTATCTTTAAATTGGCAGTTTAAACGCTTGAGTTCTCCATTGTTTATAAACAAAGAATGAAGAATGTATTCCATGATACTCCAGTTATTTTCTTGCACACGTCCCAAGTAAATCTACAACAATTTTCGTGCCCAATTTCTCTCGCAACCTTTTTGGCAATTTGTTTTATCGAAAAACAATTCCACTCGCCTCGTATTATTCGTCTTTTATCAACTCGTGATTAGGGGAATAACTACCTCATTTTGTGAGATAAACAGATTTCTTATGATGGATTATTATTATTATTTTAGTACTGTTTTATATATTTGGCAATGCTAAGTAATTATGATCATGTAAATATAGTATTATAGATTTTTTGTAAAAAGTTATAATAAAACTTTTGTCAACCTCTGGCCCTTATACTACGTATATCCTTTGCTCTGTTTCCATGTGAAACAAGGACAAATAAACATACAAACCGTCTGTCTGTGATAGGTTGATTCACCGAGAAGGCTTAAGTATTAAACATGGCCTATCATATATATCATATATAAGAGCTGCATGAGCATTAACATGCAGTACAAGTGAATCAAGTCGGGGAAAAAGTTAGCCCCAGCGAGTTCTCATAGCGTGTGCTGTCTAATCCGTCAGAGATATAACAAAATGATTATTGTGTGAATAAAATTATCTATAAAAAGTCCGTTGTAGCCTATGTCTATCTCCAATAGTTAAGTAGTTATAAGCGTATTTATGTAGGTATCCAAATCGTTGTAAACCCATATTGTACATCTATACTAATATTATAAATAGCAAAGATTTGATTTTTGTATTTTTGTTTGTAATAAATAAACTCAAAAACTAATGGACCGATTTAAAAAAAACGTATTTCATAGCCCAATTCTTGGGGAAGGTTTGAGGCTATTTAACACTACGCTACCTATCCAAGGGTGTGAATTGTATTCCTAATACAACGCGTACGAAGTAGCGGGCAATAGGGAAGAGAGATAAACAGAAGGCCGGAAACTGGAGAGTGAAAACTTCCACGGCCGAAGCCGGGCGGAAAGCTAGTATTGATATATAAAAAAATATGTTGGTTTATCTGAGATGAATTGGCTCAGAACTACTAAACCTATTTTGATACGATTTTCACTAATAGATATACTGTTTCACAAGAAAGGTTTATGTGTAAAAAACATCACGCTACGTCTTTTGGGAGCCGAGCAGTAACCAATAATGGCATATGTGTGAGCATGTGATATTAAATTTCCACGGACAAAGCCGGAGCGGGTCGCTAGTACATCATATATTTTCAAAAAAAATCCCTTATAATTCCGATAGAGGGAAACAGAGGAACGTAAATAAAATAGGGCACGACACATATTAGGGGTATAATTAGAGTAGTCGGGTACATTCTCCGAGATGAACTACATACGGAGGTTAATGGAGCTTGGGAGATAAGAGCTCTTATACGAAATATGTCCACTAGAGTAAAAGGTAATACAAGTGTTCTAACAGAATATTATTTATTGTTCAACAATGAGTTATAGAACGTGTTAATGTGATTAGTTTCAATTATTACTTGCGAATTTAATATTAATAATAATTAATTTACCAAAGTTTTTATGAATAATAAAGGCTCTCAAAATCAATGTTAAAATTAGCAATTAACCTACTCATGGAGAAAAAGGCGTAATGATAGACTAAAAAATGTCTAAAAATTTTGAACAAATTTGAAATATAGGGCCTCGCTCATAGTTTACTTACAGTAAAACCTAAAAGTAAATCCTGTTCTCAAGTTCTCATGGAAAAAAATGGTACGAAACCGTCTCCACGCGAGTTCGAGTCACTCTTGGCCAATTTTATCCAGAACTTTATTTCGATATTTAGATAAATAAATTATTAAAATTGAATTTGTGATTTCAAAAGGAAAGTTAGATACGACATAAAAGCATAATTTTAGAATTTTTATCGTTGTCTATATTTGTCCAATATAAGTTTTAAATTAATTTTAATAAAAGTTTCAGCGACCGTAGCTGATTTTATATTTATAAACAAGCTCCATGTCTAGTCTTTGAAAATTAATTTAGATGTTCAAGGCGATAGTTATCAAATATATTATATGCTCATCCTAAACCCACATCTCCATTTTCTAAATACTTATGAATTTCATGTATCGTTTTGGGATTTGTTTTAATTATAAACCAACATAATCTACGGACATATCCCAACTCTGAGAATGCAATTTCACTACTTTGTTATGCAAGGAATGACAGCGTTTGTATTTGCATAGTTAATGACCCGAGAACTCAAAGCTTTACATTCTGTTTTATAAAGGTAAAGAAAGAATATCAGCTTTCATGGAGTATATATAAATCTGTATTCTTGTGTGCCATATCACAATATGCATCCTCTTGTTATTTTATAATGTTTATAGCATTAGAAAAAAGTTTGATCTATCTAGCATACATTTACTTGGTTAGAACTTTATATCTCTTCTTTCTAAAGGTGCCATTTTCGCACCGAAAATTTCCCATTCCGGCCGCCATAAGATCTAGGCGGGCCATTTGTTATAGGAATTGGACGAATTGGAGTGATTGGACTAATGTGTGGCCACCTTTTGAGATTTAAATCATACGATCTGCATCGCATGCAATTCACTCACTCACATTGTCACATCTTTATGTCAAGTCCCTTCTCTGTCCCATTTTTCTGGGATAAAATTATTTGAGGTACATTTTACGATAATTCTGTAGAATTTTCTTAAATTGTATGAAACTAAAACTTTATCTATTAAATTAAATATATTATTGGCATATAATAAACTGATATTCCCTACTCTTAGCCCGCGAAATCAATGAAACGAAAAAAAAAGTGCCTCAATATCTAGTATGGAGACGTCGAATCTAAAAAAAATCCACGGGCAAAGCCAGAGTGGAAAGCAGTAAAATAATATTTGTAATTAATTTCACATTCAGCTTGAAGTATCTGAAGTAATAAAATACCTACATGAAAATTTAATATTTGTTTTCAATAAAACTTACAGAATCAAACTGAAAATATACACAGGTCTACAATAGATATTTCCATTTCCAAAGAAGAATCAAAAAAATATTCTTTTGAATTCGGCATGCAGCTCGATAACAAATGACCCCAGGCGACTACTACGGGCAGTCACTAGGTACCTAAACATAATCGAGCGACAGGACCTCGCGTGCTCACAATTCATGAAACTTCCGCCAGTATAATATTTATGCTATCTGGATATACATTTACAACAACTGGGACTACTAGTTGCTGTCCACTACTTCGCTCGTTTTATTTTGTTATCAATACCAATTCTATTATCTTTTTGGTCGTTTTTTTAATCCTTTCAGAAAATGTACAGTATTTCCCTATTTCGTCCAGTTTCCCAATTCGTCCATTTTCCCAGTTTGTCCACTTTTTATAATAGTTTGTCAGGAATTATGAAAAACCGGCCAAGTGCGAGTCGGACTCGTACACGAAGGGTTCCGTATACTCAATAGTATGCACTAAGGTCAGACCAAGACGCCCCTGCGGGTGAGCATAATATATTTGACGTGACATCTTCCGTGTCGACCGAAAGGCCAAAAAGTGGAATGAACTTCCGGCGTCGGTCTTTCCTCCTTTCTACAACCTTGGGTCCTTTAAGCGAAGCGTGAAAAAGCATCTCTACGGGCCGGCATAGTGGGCGCGACTGGCGGACTGTATTACGATCTGCCAGTCGCGCGCATTCATGGACTAGCCACCTATGCTTAACAATCAGGCGGTGGCAAGGTCACATGTCGTCTTCTCTATAAAAAAAATGTCCATACAATAACCTGCCACGGAATGCACGGGCTGGACCATCTAACCCATTAAAATGTGCGAGCAAATTCTGTGTACTTGTTTTTGCCCGGCCGAGCAAATTTGCCCGCACATTGTTAGGCCGGGCATTCTCGGACCGGGCATTCTTTGGCTGGTCCTGTAGCGACATAAACGTTTTTGGCCTTTCGGTCGACACGAAAGATGTCACGTCAAATATATGCTCACCCCGCTGTATGGCGCAGGAACAAATTAGCGCGGGTCCGACTCACACTTGGCCGGTTTGTATTATTTGTTGTTTTACTTAATTATAATAATGGATATTATAACTAAACACGTTTCTTATATGGGGACCTCTTTAACTTTATTTAATTTTTATTATTTATTGTTATATTTACATATAATAATAATATAATACACACTCTGAGAAAATTAAGTGTCTGTCTACCTATTACGGTTCAAAACATGTGACAGAGGGACGGACGGACGGACAGCGGAGTCTTAGTAATAGGGTTTTCTATGTCACCCTTTGGATACACTTAAAAATCCTGAAACACAGTTTTCAATAATTTTCAGGAAATATTCAGAAATGTTGGTTCAGCTATAAATAGTTTTTTCTTCGGGTTTAAACAAAATTAATTAAGCCGCTTAGGAGCCAATTCTAGACAGACAAGCAACGACATCACAGACAATATCATTCCTAAATATTTTGCAAGAATTCGAACCTATAATAAACGGTCTTTAATAAAATTAGGGCAATTTAATATTTCTGCGCACTGTATTTAAAATATTTTTACATTGTAAACATTACTCCAGACTCAATTTTCATTGAAATAAATCCCCACTGGCACTCGTTGAGGCATCTCATTTAATTTATTTTATTTCAATTGTAGCGTAATTAATTGCAACTAGTGAATTGGAAAGCAGATAAAAGAGAAATACAGAACTATTTAAACGTTGGTATCATTTGAAATCGACAGACTTATTTTAAATTCACTTATTGGCTTCTTACAGCTTTGTGAAAATTTTACACTTTAAATGTCGGGGTAGAGATCACGACATCACGGCATCACGACAGTCTTTACTGGCGCCTTTACCAGAACAATATCCTATCGCTGTATTGGAAACTGTCACTTCATAGAAGGGTAGGCTTTACATGCCCTCCGTAGCGCCCATTAGTGAGGAAAAGGTATCAATGGTACGTACTCAAAATACCAGGCGACTCTTTGCCGGTAAAATCTATGGTCTCATTCACAAATCACTCAATATCCACCACTCCATATTCTTTTCTAGATTCTTTTGTTATAAATCTGACGGAGTTGACACCAAAATTTTAATAACTTGGACACGTTGAAAAAAGAAGGATGAAATATTGACTAAAAAGGTTTATATGACTGAGTGAAAGGAAATACTGGCAGAGGACGACCTAGGTGCACTTTTATTGAACATATAAAAAAATATTGATCGAAGACAATGTTAAAAGGTATGATGAATATAAAAGAAGCGAAAGAGGTAAGTCAGGATCATAACAAATGGCATTCGATTGTCTGTGCCTACCCCTCTTGGGATGAAAGGCGTGATGATAGATAGATAGATAGATCGACAGCATAAGCTATAGAACGAGCTGGCGCTAACTTTTGCACCGCCTTGATTCACTAATAGTATTAGTGCTTGGCTCCTAAATGTGATAAGTCCATGTTTATTACCCGTAAACATTTCATGTGAATCACTCTATCTAAATCGTTTTCAAAGTGAAACGGGCATAGACAGACAAACAGACAGAAGCAAAAATTGGCTTTGTTTTATAATATGTTGATGACGCTGATAAGTAATTCATGGATTCTGCATCAACAAGGTTATTTGTTTTGACAAATCACGTCTAATCCAACAAAATAGTTCTTCAAGTACATTGTCAAAACGAAATGTAGGAAGAGACTGCCCGCAAAGTGAAATATGAATGGCGACAGTACAAAACCATTATTTGTGCCTAAACTGTATACAAGTTGATGTCTGGCTCCCTTCCACAACTCTGGCGATGTGAGCACATATTTCCTCTCTTTGTTCCGGACTGCAGTTGTAGTTTTCAGTTATGCAATGTCTGTTTGAATTTATGTTTTGTTGGCCGCGAAAAGAAATTACTTTGAAAACATTCATATTAAACGATTCTGGTGTTTTTACGCAATAACTCCGTAACGACAAAATGGACTTTCCATAGATACTTTACGTATGGGTTCAATATACGCTAAAGGTGACAGATAAATACAAAACTAAGGTTTTTTATACTTTCACCTTGCAACGGCGTTGTCCAACCAAGGTCGATTGAAAGGCATATCGATTTGGTTGCCCAACAGCTTTGTCTAACCTAGGTCGATTGAACGGCATATCAATTTGGTTGGCCAACGCCGTTGTCGAACCATATAGAAAGGGTTTCTTCAATAACCTAACTAACATTAAGTGTGTTCGTTTTATTCTTTCACGCAAAACCGGAGCAACAGGTCAACGTATTTTTTTTTGCACAGAGTTGCAAGGCTGGAGAGTGATATATTGTATGACAATTGAATTTATAATAATTCTATCTGTGAGAAATCGGGTATTTTTCAAATTTAAAAAAATTAAGTCACGGAAAAACTACTGAACGGATGTACGTTTTCACTGTTAGATAGGTTAATTCACAGGGAAGGCTTATAAATATTAAACATGAACCTATCATATTATTATATCAGTATAAGTGAATCAAGTCGAGGAAAAAATTTAGCCTTAGGGAGTTTTCATGGCGTATGCTGTCTAATCCGTCAGACATATAACAAAATGACATAGGCAAGAATTGTGTAGAATAAAATTATCTACAAAAATGTCGTAGTAGCATATATTTATCTGTAATAGATAACTAGTTATAACCATATTTATGTAGGTATTCAAATTGTTGCAAACATGGTACACGTGCGAAGCCGGGGTCGGGGTCGCTATATTGTATATATATTAAAATGTCGTAATATATTATATTTCGAAGGAAAACTGTACGTGTGGGTAAAAGTATACGCAGAAGAGACGTAATATCCAAAACAATGGCTTGATATCTCTCTTTCCTGGAAAAGTAATTTCCGAAAATCCGACCCCATAGGGTGCAATCCGTAATAACGCTTCAAATTTACGATGTCATTATAATTCAGTCACACCGCAACGCTTAAGTCTTATTAATTTCTGTCGAGGGCATACAGGTGCCATCAAATTGTTATGTATTAAATATATTTTCACTAATTACAAACGAGAAGCTAAGGAAACACCTTGTTATGTCATATATTTTCAGCACAAATTACTAATCGATCTTAGTTTCAGAGTTCCGTAGCATGAGAGTATAGAAATGGCAATACATACAACAATCCAACGACTATGAGTAAAAGGAATAGTCCCCAACGCACATCGTTGGAAAGTTGCATATATGCCAATCTATTAAATATTTTCAATGGCGCGATACAGGTTTCAATGAGTTAGTAACGGTGCGACATCTATCGACGCAGTGTGCCGCCACATGACTCCCTTCCCAGACCAGAGGTCGATACAGTATGAAAACCAACATCCATTTTAGCTTTGTCAGCAGTGATGGACTGTGTGGTGGACAGCATCGCGGCTGAATCACCTGTCGTGATGTATGACCTGTCGTCATGTCGGGCCGGCGGTCTGGTCAGTGGGAAGTGGAAGTAGGATGCGGGGCATTGCGGGGTCAGGAATACAGGCGTGTTCATACGGGGTCACCAATATAGAAATGGCAATACATACAACAATCCAACGACTATGAGTAAAAGGAATACTCCCCAACGCACATCGTTGGAAAGTTGCATATATGTCAATCTATTAAATATTTTCAATGGCGCGATACAGGTTTCAATGAGATAGTAACGGTGCGACATCTATCGAGGCGACGCGATGTGCCGCCACAAGAGAAACAGAACCTTTATAATTTCTTCATGCAATCTTATTAACCCCACCATTTTTCCTGACAGAAATGTGTCTTATTTGTAATTTATTTTATATTACACCTGCTCGGAAAGTATATATTTACTTAATCAAAGACATCACCGAAATTACGTATTTTCGTTAAATTCATACAAATATGCGGGAAGAAAATTCATAAGAAAATACTTTCGCCCCGCTTAGCTGCCGCTGACCAGGAGGTAATAGATTTTGACAACGTGCTGATGCCATTTTTCTTTTTTTTTTGTTCTGTATATTCCATTCGAAAACGTCAAAGATAAACTACCATACAGCCAAATATTCAATATCAATTTCTTGTAGATGTAGTACAAAAATTATATGTATCACTCGGGAGAAAGTGCGATTCCCAACTCGCATGCTGTAATTTGCACGCACACGTTGGTAAGCAGCCACTTTCATCCATTGATGAACAATTACTGTAGTGGTAAACATAACCTAATTATTTTTTCCATACCATTGTGACTTTTATATTTTTAACCGACTTCCAAAAAAAGGAGGAGGTTCTCAATTCGGACCGTATTTTTTTTTTTTATTTTTTTTTTTATGTATGTATGTACATCGATAACTCCGCCAATTGTAAACCGATTTTGATGGTTTCTTTTTTAATCGACAGATAATTCTTCCGGATTGGTTCCATTTTTATCTCATAAAAATTGGTTCATTAGTTTTTCAGAAATTTTAAAAAAACTGACTTTATAAGTACATTTTTCTTGATATCTCGATAAAATATGTACCGATTTTGACGAATTATTTTTTTAAGACATAATAATTTCTCGACATTATCTCTGTGACCAACCGTCTTCAAATTCTACGACGAAATATTTATTATTTCTTACTTTTCAGTGCAAATTTTTGAAGTCGGTGCACTTTTTTTTAAAAGGTTTATGTTGAATATTTTACGAGATATGAAAACTATTTTCAGCTAAGAACAAAAATCTTAATTTATGACAGGTGTATGTGCAAAATACAAGTACTAAACCAATAGATTTGTAAGTCTCTTCCATACACATGAAGTCTATAAATAATTTGTAGTGTATTTCTGTTCAAGTCAATAAATAACATTCAGACATATGAAAGACGTGTTACATTTATTATAGTAACAGAAAAACATCTATCATAGATTTTATTTAGTAAAATTTTCCACCATTATGCCTTCATTATGACAGCTCCATTACTTGTTACTATTCATTCTATCACTGCATTGAAAAATGTTATTCTTAACTCATTGTGGTCAGTGTTGGACTCATTATCAGAATGAAATTAAAATTCGAGTGAAAAAATCCCTTCGAACCACAAAATGACTTGGGCACCAGTTCTATTGCTCTGGAGAATATCGACCAGTACCTGTAGCAGCAGCTGGGGTTTGTCCTATCCACAAGGAAATTCCAATCCAAAATATGCATATATTTTTTTATTATTTTTTATGTGTAACATCTTTACTCTCGCTTTCCTGCAATCTGTGGGAGTGATTTCGTGAAAAGGGACGTGTGTAACAGGAAGCCGGTGAAGCGCGCGCTATTTGATTTGACCAAAGAGCGCGCGCGGTGGTAGTGTTGGCCGTCAGTTGGTACCAACCACCAACCTATTTTCTGAGAGGTTGGTACTGTCAGCCAACATTGTATGCGTGTACCAAGGTGAGATGTCAGATGTTACACATCATATGCGACTACTGTAAGGCTCGCTCGTTTTTTTTATAACAACAACCTATTACGACAATAACCACACTTTATGCCTTGCTTGCCATTTGGCATTTGAACATTATTAAATTTTTAATGATGAATTCTAAAATAAGATAAGACAAGCCATTTTTCCGTGCTGATGGAGTCGAGTCTAGATCAGTTTTATACATTTGACACTCCTACCCATTTTTCTGAATAGAATATAATGTTTACAGAACTAAAATTCGTCTCAATCTAATAATTATTATATTCCCTAGAAATTAATATGAATAGGACGAACGACGTGGGTAGGGTAGTGGATATTTCCGACTGGTAAAACTTTTTCATCTATACATAGAAGGCTTATTTCTATGGAGAATGTACACATTATTCTCAGTACTTCAAAGTAGGTACATCTAGGTACACGTGTAGCCAGTGGGTGGACCTCTATCACAGAGTGTTCAACGCCCTTTGCGTCCAGTACCTTTGCACGCGGAAATACTTAGTTTTCTTTGTTTCTTTAACGAAGCAACGGAACTACGTGATTTTTTGCACAGATATAATTAGAAAGCCGTATATCGACTTTTGCCGGCAAAATATTTCATTTTTGCGGGAAAATTCTGCCACGACATATTATAAAACAAAGTCTCCTCCCGCGTCTGTCTGTCTGTCTGTGCTCTTTTCACGCAATAACTAATGAACGGATTTTGATGATTTGTCTTCCACTTGGTACCCTGGGGCCGGCAACGGCCCGTGAATAATAAAAAAAAATTATGCGATTTCACGATTAAATTTAGTTTCGTTCTTAGATAGATATTATATTATTTAGATTATATTATTATTTAGATTTCGTTAGATATTATAAAGAAAGAATTCCAGTTGAAACCAACCTACCTAACAGTGAAAATCGTAAAAAATCCGTTTAGTAGTTTTTGCATTTGGTTTTAAAATACCTACTTTAATAAAACTTGCTAGCCTCAAAAATATATCTGGCTAAATGAAGATACACTTCCGCTAGATACACTGGGATAACTTCTCAAGAGATGTTTAAAAAATTGATTATTATAATAGATGCAAGATTAAACCAAAGCTAAGTTGATAGACGGCAAGTTGGTGACTTCTTGAATAGAATTGTGCACTGAAATAATTCATGTTGAAAGATAAGATTTGTCTTAGAGTTAAACGGGAACAATCAGAGGTACTGGGTGACGGTTACTTAAATAATATTTCATATTATCTACAAGTTATGGAAATTTGGGGAATAAATTAAAGAAAAGTATTAGAGATGTCAATTTATAATTAATTACACTAGCGTTATTTTTTTTCTATTTTGTATCAACTCGATTCCGCATCAAGTTGTCCTGTAGACGAACGTCAAGCACATAGCAAGATATTTTTTTTAAATGCATGTAATAAAAATAAAAGATAATTTTGCCAATATATGGGGACTATGCCACGGGAAGGTGATTAATTAACTTTAGAATTTTTATCTACTTTAATTCACTCGATAGCAGGGCGTTGGACTTGGACCGGGGGGACCCGGGTTCAATTCTTATTTATTATTATTATTATATTTAAGGATATATATGTGCTTTAATCGAGTTCTCGAGCTTCGGAGGGCAATTCTTTTAAAAATAGCAGATAATTATCGTCTGTTAAAGAAGTGACACACTTCAGTCCATTAAGTGCAGCAACAGGCTTGCCACCTATTTTGCTTAATAGATGATCATGAACAACTGGCAAAAAGTGGACACTATTGCTGGTGTCTCTAGCAACGCTGCAAGGTATATAAAGGCCGTGTAGATGTGTTTTTGTTAATTTAGTTTTTTTTTTTAAATTATAATTAGGTTTTCTATTATACTAGGCAAGTTTTTCTAAATTTATAGCAAAAATATATGTTTAACTTTTGACTTATGACTAAATTAACAAAGTGAATATTGGAAATGTTTTAGAAGATCGCAGACGTATGTATAGCCGTTGGCAGTAGCTATTTACAATACATGTCTACCTAAGATGGGTAAATATTTGATTAGCGCCAAACATGATTTTTCTTTGTCTAATAAATGTAATACATCAATATCGAGACTTGATCAAAATTGATGAGAATTTTCATCAAAAACAATTCGTAAACAAATTATAATACTTATTTATTAAATATTATAACGCTGGGGTCCCACTGCCCATTTTTTTAACGGCCCGACAGGCTGTGGGAACTGTCGCGTCCGATGAGGCCTGTGGGGATAGCATATTTTGAGAACCGCGTCATCGTTCGATCGATCGAAAACGACGAGTCCACACATTGGTCAACCATGGAACCACCAACCACTATCTTTGCCGGATCCAGCAATTGAAAGACAGTTCACGGATTCCTGCCCGGACAATCTTGGGTAAGGCATTCCATGGCTGGCCATTTTGTGGACTCGTCGCTTCGATTGAACGATTGCGCGGTTGTTAAATATGCTAGCCCCAGTAATATGGCCGGCCGCGACAGGCCTCGAAAGGCTTAAGCCTCTTAAGCCGAACCGAACACGAACTATTTGGTCAAAATTATAATCTAAACACGTAATATAATTATTATCTACCTGAAATATCCTGCGCCATGTCTTTTGGCATGCGTCTGTTGTATGCGCTATGGTATGGGGTGATAGGAATTGACATACTACCCGACATTTTCCTCCCGGCTGTGATACCGGTAGACTTAATATAATAGTGTTACAATTAACACCAGTGTATTTGCAATTCAATATCTCGTGCAATAGTTGCAATGCATTAGAGAAGAATGCGGAGTGAAATATGATGTTGTGACTAAAATGAAAAAAGTTTACGCTTGTTTGGACACGTTTAAAGAATGAAGTATGAAAGATTCACTAAAAAGGTTTATATGGCTGAAGTGAAAGGAAATGCTGGCAGAAGACGACAGGTGTACGTTTATCAAACATATAAAAAATGTATTGATCGATGATAATATTAAAAGTACACACAATCGCCGAATATGTAAGAAAGGTATGATGAATATAAAAGAAGCGAAAGGATGGTATCAAATGACATTCAAATGTCTCTGCCTACCTGATTAAAGGCGTGTTGATAGACAGATATATATACGAGAATAGTCATAGAAATAAGAACAGTAACAATATATCTAAAACTTTTGAAATGTAGGTACACAATTTGTAATAAATTTTATTATTTTTACATCTACGTACTTACTGGACTACGTGACATAAAAACCTAGTTGCGAGAAATATATTCTACATATAAAGATACGACATCGCAACAAGATTTTGTATCACATGGTTTCAATGGATACAAAAATTGGTTAGGTTTGTGCAAATTTCAAATACTTTTCTTATAATATCGTATTTATTGTCATAGAAACATATAATATCAAGTGTTTTTATTAACTGAAAACTGAAAATAATCTAGTTCCGAAACTACAAACACCTACCCCAGTAGAAGGCAGTCGTGAACATAAAGTCAACGTCCGAGCGAACCTGATACTTTTTCGAAAAACAGACAAGTAATTGCGCAAAATGTGGCGGCATGGAGCTTTTCCAAGGCTGTGTTTATTTACAGGGTGCGAGACTTGGGGGGTGAAATCTCCCAGCTGAGACGGGAGGAAAACTCCCTCCACCCTGCGGAAAATCAATATTGCCGACAGCGCCGCAGAATTCTATGCGACATACCTACGTCGAGACGTGTCAGAACCTTAATCAACACATTGACAAGCAAAACACTTGCCTTGTGAATTGAATAGGCAGTAACAACTGTGTCGTTTAAATGTTTCAGTGTCGCTTATAATAGCTGAAGCCCGTGACTTCGTCTGCAAGGCCCACCATAATGTCTACATAATTATTTGAGTGACTCCCTGTGATCGTATTGTCATTAAACACAACTTAAAAAGCCGCATCTCGTTATCTACAGTACTTTTTGCAGCACGAAGCGAGTTACGATTTTGAGTATGAATATAAAGCATATAGTTAGTTTTAATAAAATTAGGAAGACGAATTTCAAGTACATTTTGGACATAGGTAAAAATTGATATATATGGGACAAAAAACAAACCGCAAGAAAAGTAATGAGATTTTTTACGGGTTGCCTTACAGGTTCCGAAACCCCAGCGGAAGACCAAGTCTCTCTCTTTTAGCCGATGGTATTTGTAAGGCTATACTTAACGAGTGGCCAGTTCTGTTGAGGTATGAGATGGAAAAGCCGTTTGCCGTGTGGTTTGTCGGATTATGTATATTTTAATTATAAAAAACCAATTACATGGCCGGGATCCGAAATCAAACCCGTGGTTTGCCTAGTATTAACTAGGCAGACAGATATGAGTAAATGTGACTGATATTATCCTGTAATATTGAAACACTGAAAGATGAATTTTATCCTGATAAATAAAACATGATGAATGCAGTAATACCTAGGTATATTTTGCTAGTAGGGGCAGGTAGGGGCACTAGTGCCAAAAGTAAATACTGGAAAACACAGTTTAAATTTGCTCTTGGAATGCATTGAGTAACATCAATAAAAGCTTTGGAGAACTGTCTGCGCGGGTGAAACAAAATCTTCGAAGAGTTTCCTAATGCATTTCTTTAGAAAATGTCAATTGTGGGGAAATATTCATACAAAGTATTAGGAACACAAATATTTTCAAGCATTTCTGTAGCACTAAGCAAGGCTTTATGAAAAAGAAGTTTGTTTCCAATCAGAATATTAGAACAGGCTTTCATGGAGAAAGTGAAAGCATTCACAGTTAAGTGTTTTAAATGTAAAAAATATCTTGATACGCAAAAATCAAGAAATGTGAGTCTAAGTAAATTCTCCAGTCTGAGTAAAAGCTCTTCAAATAAATAGATATATTCTGCTATAAATTTGCGATTTGCCCTAAAATAGAAAAAAAAACATGCTCTCGTCCAGAAATCAAACCCACGATCTCCGAGTAATTCACTTGTCTACAAAACCAACGATACAGATGTGGTCTAAGCTATTTGCTTTCATATTGATTAGTCGTGCATTCAACTAAGTAGACAAACCATATTTCCCACATGGGTTGTTCGACCCGTATTTACACATTCCTAGCTCAATGTTAAATTCTAGGCGATAACGGTCTATTGTTAATTAAAATATATGCTTCATGTATTGCAGACATATTGAACTTTGCATCTGCAATTTGGGCATGACAATTATTTTATGAAAATAAAATTGGAAAAGTATGGTGTGCACTTCAAACGGGTTCAATTCCTGTCTCGGTAAAAAATACTACTTACATAATTCGACTAATTGCATCTGTATTTGGTATCGATCTCAAAATAACCGCAACAGAACTAACTATCAACTTGTTAGACGAGTAAAAAGTAATTGAGAAAACTTCGTGTGTGCATTATAAGTATCACAATCTGACCAATATATTTTTTTATGTAGACACTGACAATGACACTTTGCAGATTTATGTAAAAAAACATATATAGAATTATTGTATACCTCATCCTCTACGTTGATCGTACTATGTGAGAAAAGCAGTGAATGTAGTTATTGCGCTCGTGTTCATATCTTTTTGGGAATACTAAAATGTACTCTCTATTTGTTTTTCTTTTATTGCACATCACGGAATAGCCGCAGCGAGAATGGAATGGATTTTTTTTTTCAGTTTTAAAATCCAAATTGTCAATTAACACCGTATATATTGGATGTAAATTGTTAGCTTATATGCGGAGGTAGTAGGTTTTTAAAATAAATAGGCACAGCTATGATTATTTCCTAATGGTTTGAACTTTACTATAAATATGAAATATCGAATTTCCTCTTTGCATCAAAGCTTTAGAAGACCTATTGATTTCAGGTCATTATCTCAGAATCCTACAATACGTGCCCGCGTCTCGTCATACATACATTATTTTTTAGTTTTAATTAGATGTGATAATTTTTTTTATACTTTGTTTCTTTTATGATTTCAGCTTTTTCAGATATCCTCAAAATAGTGTAAAGATGTGACATACAATTTATATTCATATTTCTGTAAAAGTACTATAAAATAACAGTAAAGTAGGTATAGGTATATGTTGTTTACATATCAAATCGGATTTTTATACGAAATTGTTTTACTCTGAAATTTAAGATACTTGCTTAACAATGTACCTACTGTATATTTTATCTGCATTCTTCAAATTCTGCTCGCACGGTAACAAGCCCCTACTTCACTGACAATATACACACGAAGCGACCAAACAAATGTCGACATTTTTAACAGTAGGACGGTTTTCCTAAGTTAGTGAATGAAAGAAAATTCCGAAAAAAAATGTGTGTTGCGAGAATGCCAGAGGATATTTATCGAAAATATTAAATGCTCACACTTGCAATAAACTCGAAATTTCCACCGATATAAATCTTACAAGGGAGATGAATTCTCCCCGACTACGAAATGATACATTAAATATTCATTCTGCTCAGAAATGCAAGCATCTGTTTTTCACTACACTGATCTCAGCACACTTTTTCTCCTAATACCAACGATATATAATACCTACCTACAAGACTAGATAACGAAATTGTTTTCTTAGAATAAATAATAATTAAAAAATATATATACAGTGTTACTTACAAAAAAAAATTATTTCATATCATTTTTCTCAAACCTGAAACGTTTATTCCGGTACTTACCTGAAACCAAATAAATATATATTAGAATACATATCAACACAATCAACATAGGTAATCTTAAATGTAATCTAAACATTAAAAATAATAAAATAAACTAGGTCTGCGTGGAATAGTGGCAAGAATACTGGCAGCATTTCCCGCTGAATCGTGATGCTGATTCGTTGAGCGAGGAAGGAGCCAGTCCTCTTGTCACCAGCAGAGATGATCAGTCGAGGGGATATATCTTTAATAAAGTTTTTGGCATTTGAACCCCCCACGGACCTAGAGTTTCTACACCAAACGGCACAAATTTGTAGTTTTCAATAATTGAACTATATTTGCGCCGTTTGTTGGACTCTGCCATTTTCGCCGCAGCTGCCGCTTTGTATGTAGCATGTAGCATCCCATACAAGGGCCCGACCTCGCTCCCAGGGAACCAGAGTCATTCCATCGGGTCTCTTGCCAATCTGGCCATCTTCCTGGATTATTCTCGCTGGCTCTAGGAGAGCAAGGACTTCTATTGACGCAAGAGCCCTTTGATGGTATAATTGAGGGAGCTGTGGAGAGAAAGCCTGCCTGCACTTTTTATGCAGATGATCAACCTCCTTTCCACCGGACATCTATGTACATCATACATAGGTAATCATGATGTAGTAAGAGAACAAAAAAAGTCTTATACCATAGGTTTTTTGATAATAATTATGTGCAATTACCGTCCAGGTTGCCTCATTTAGCCTATTTTTTAAGGCTATTACTTAACGAGTTCAGTAAATTGAATTTATTAGAAACAGAAGGAGGAGGTTCTCAATTCGTCGGAATCTTTATTTTTTTTATGTATGTAATCGGGGAGATTACTTGAAGACGCCTGGACCGATTGGAATTTTTTTTGTTTGAAAGGGTATACTTCACAGGTGGTCCCATTTTTTTTAGTGAAAATTGTATCAGTAGTTTTTAGAAATTTTGAAAAAACTGACTTTATAAGTACATTTTTCTTAATATCTCGATGAAATATGTACCCATTTTGACGACTTATCTTTTTAAGAATATAAATATTTCTCGACATTATCTTACAGACATATGACGAAAATCGGTTTAGTAATTTTTCAGAAATTCAGTAATGTCTCTGTTTACGGCTGAAAATTATGTATCAGAGAAAAGCCTTAGCAACGGTTGCTATTGACAGCTATTGACACGAAGTTGTAAATTTTTTTTTTCCATCATTTTTTTTTATTTTACGTTAAAAGGGAAAAATAAATTTAAAACTTTTAAAACAAAGTGTACCTTTAAAAATTTGCACTGAAAAGTAAGAAATAATAAATATTTCGTCGTAGAATTTGAATACTAAGAAACATTTTTGAATAAAATTTTCTTTTAAATGCACTTGTATAAGATCGATGATGTAGATAAAATGACGTCGTATATTAACGCAACCGCATCGAAACGGCACCACCTTACGGATGTGATTCAGATTTATGACGGGCCAGGGACCTAAGGCACGCGAATTGCCCATCGGTTCTACTTTTATCACCCGAGATATCTGTCTTCAACAAAGCCGTATTTCACATCAACAAAGAAAGCAGCCCGGTTAACGTGCTCCAACAATTTATAACGAAATCTAGAGTCAAACATTCAGTAGAGTGTGAAAAATTGGAGGCTTGTATTTACGAAATCCTTACATGGTTTCGGAGTCTTTAAAATTACTGTAAGTTCAGATTTTCTAAGTTCAGAGAGTGAGTTATCTGTACAAATTATGATAGTCTCAAAAGTGTCCTCAAAGTGATACGATGAAATAAGCCGTAAAAACTAAAATAATAGAGGAAGAAAAAAAACCTTCGATGTATCTACCTACTATTGATCTATCATCACGCCTTTTATCCCAAGAGTGGTTGGCAGAGACAATCGAATGTCATTTGCTACGATCCTGACATACCTCTTTCGCTTCTTTTATATTCATCATACCTTTCATACATGCTCGACGATCTGAAACCTTAAATAATTAATATTACCATAAGAGACACGAACGCTTCCTTGTGCTTTGTATAATATGTTTATTGATGAAGTGATATGACGCAATAGAGATAAATAGTAAAAATATAAGCCCCCTTACCACAAAACCGTGTTTAACCAGTGTTTAGTTTAAACATAGTTCTGTCTTAGTCTTTCATATTGAATGACAGATTTGTAAGAAAGTGATAAAACATAGTTTAGCTAAACACTTGTTAAACACCGTTTTGTGGTTAATTCCAACATGTTTGCATAAAATATATTTCGATATTCAGGTCCATAGTGAATATTGTTAGAAAATCATTTTTATTTCTACATACATTTCTGTGCTTGAATTAATCCCATTACTGGGTGGAGTGGCCGGTAGCAGAATAAATAATGATTGCACAGATACAGTAAATAACAAAAGTTCAACAATTACCTACAGATAAAACAACAGGTAAACAAAAAAGCACATTTTTTGCTGCAATCGTAGCAATTGGAATATCAATAAAATTGATTGTATAAATTTGAACTTTAATACTCGTAAATAAAATCCTGGTTTAATGGTTATTCTGTTTTAAGAATGGTACAGTTAATTCTCCCGTGTTCATTTAGAGTTGCTTTATTTAACTTATTCTACAGAAGGTAAGCACTTTTCGCCAGATAATTGCTTTGCTTCAACTATATAGGTCAATATTTTGAACTGAAAGCTTATTTGGGTCTTTCTCCGAAAACACGATTTCTACTTAATTTTGATGGTGCAATTTTTTTTACCCGTAAAATGAATTAAAGGGGGCAATGTTAAAATACAGCTAATTACAAACAATTATATGTGAATGGCGATTATTTATTCCTAGAAGTTTCTAGATATATGCGATCGAAGATGTTGTGACCATCAAAATTAGGAAAGTGACATTCAGCTTATTTAAAATACCTACTTGTTGCAATATGATTATCATCCATTTTATACAGGATTCCAGTATACTATAGCAGTATTCCACGTCAGGTTTTATTTGCGCTTTGTATGGTTGTGTGACTGTGAAATTGGAAAATGCCACCATAACCACAAAAATTTAACCACCAAATGTATTTATAAAATTGAAAAAAAATAAGTTCAGCTTAATGAACTAAATTTACTTTTTGTCTGTAAAAGTAATCACTAAGCGCATCTATGACAAACAAGAGGTACAACTAGTATCGGATATATCTCCAAAAGTATATAAGAAAACCACCAAAATTTACCACCAAAACTATAAACCGATTGACACCAAGACTAACTCTGTCGGGGGACAAAGCTTCTCGAAGCGTATACTTTACAAAATATTGGCGCGAAACAGACCTACCACCAAAATTATGTACTTTGCTCGGACGGTCACGTTTGCAATTATTTTGTTTTATCAATAAAAAGCCATTATAGTCAATAAACATAAAATAACCAGAAGTTTGAACTTGAGAGACTATTATTTATAGTAAAATGTATGGCTGACGCGAAATTATATTTTTATTTCTTATACTTATATTATAATAAGTTATTTGTTAATAAGTCCTTTTAAGCTAAAAAAAAACACAAAGAATATATGCTCTAATCGACTCCCTTGCTACGGTGGGCACGTAAAGCCTACTTTTAGAGTGCAGTATTCCTACGTTATTTTCTCTATAAAAATGTTCCTACATACACAATTTAATATTTTGGTAATATTTGCCAGATAAAATAAATGGAAGGGAAAGATAACAAAAATACTGCAATATTAATCTTACAAAGGCTATCTCTCAAATTCAATGTCAACGCCCAGTTACTACGTTGACGTGTAATTTATCAAAATTGATTGAGATATTCTGGGATCTATATAAAGTTAATACTTAAAATTTCTAGCGTAATAATATAACTTCGATTACCTTTTGAGATATTTTAATTTTTCATTATATGACGCATCTCTATGACCTGACGAGGGAGAAATAATATGTATCCCGTATGAACTAAAGGAAGTGAGTATGAATCTTACCCCTATACTAATAAACGTTGTACAATTATACAATGTCTTGTCTCCCTCTAACAAATCTATTATTATATATTATAGAGAGAGACAAACATTGTGTAACTTTGTACAACGTTTATAAGTGCGGTTAGAATCCATGAGATCTTTAAAGTCTCTACATTTTCGACACATTACATTTTCAATGTATGGAATATTGTTATTATTACTTTAATGATTCTAACTAACTATAATTGCAAAAGTGTGTTTAACACTTTCAAAATTTTCCACGTGTGAAACCGGAGCAGAAAACTAGTGAATATAGAAATAAATCAAAACTTTGCTGATAGAATTTTTATTTCAGAATTTATTTATCTGCTCAAACAGAATGTTTGCTTCAAACACTGTTCATGTTCAATATTTTTCTACCGAGCCATTTTACCGAGTTGTTTTATTCGAGCATTAAATAAATCCTCAAATATTGCCAAAAAAATTATATATTTTCGATAAATATGGAAAGTAGAAAAATATCAAATACATCATAAAACTACGCTTCCAGGTCCTCATTGACCTAAAAAGTTATAATGCTTCGAATGCAAAACGTTTGGAGATTATCTGATATTTTTTATTTTTTTATCCATTCATGTTCGAGTTATTTGAAAAACTAATTGATAAACTAATGCAGTTACATTTGTCCAAGGCAGTTATTTTGCCTATATTTTTCGAATTATATAAAATTTTATGAGTTTCTTGTTTTTGCGGTTGAGACTCTTGGCCCGTGGTCATCTACTTAACTCTAAGAAATTTACTGATAAAATTGGTAAATTTCTTATCCAAAAGTCTGGTGATCACCGAGCTCAGAGTTTTCATTCTCCGCATAAGCTTGGAGATTCAAAGGGGTAACACAGCGAGTGTTCTTGGCACAGTTGGACTTTCTTCAGAGCTGGAGGAGGTATTCTACCTTTGATTCCTCCACCCCTTTTTTCCTTATTTTTAAGGTTTATTATTGAAGGTTTTTTTTAGATTAAAATTATATGTAGGTACTGTTGTATTTTTAATAAGAAATAAAAACTAAATTATAAATGTATGTATTTTCACAATACTAACGGACTGTTAAAAATTAAATGTTGTCAATTAATAGAAATATTGGTCCGAGAGCTGGTAGACATTTTTGAGTAGGTATTTGAGGCACGATGAAAACTAGTTCAAATACTTCTCCTGTTATACCTAAGTACAGAACTGCAGACCTGGCTGGAGGGTAGCGGCGCTAAATCGACCCTTATATTTTCAAAAAAGATAATTTTTTTTGCAAAAAAATGTTCTTGAGGCATTCTGTAATTTTTATACTTTAAAATTTAATATTTAAAGAGTGAAAAAATAAACAAGCCAGATTATTTAGTCGGGGCTAAAAGTTTGCCAGGTGCATGCAAAATTATTTTGCGACAAATTCAAAAAAATGTATTTGAGGCACGCTGTAATTTTAACAGCATATTATTTACGACTAAAAATTAATATTTTAAAAAAGACAGGTCATTTCGGTGGGACTTTCTACCTGCCAGGTGATCGAGAAAGTTACGTATGAGTATGAGTGAGCAGTGCTATTAGGCAGGTTGCAGTGTGAGAAAGAGCGTATATCGGCAGCTGTCTGCGTCCCAAAACACTGCGGTGCTATTGGCTTGGGTAAGACCACGTGACTTTCAATACCCACGCTGTTGCTAGTCGAAATTTCGGAGCAGGGTTGCCAGATTGGGGGTTTTTTCGCGATTTTGGGGAAAAATTTGATTATTAGGGAAAGATTGGGAAGACGTTATCGTAGGGGAAATTGTCGGGGGAAAAACACACCGGGGAAAAAAAACACACCGGGGAAAAAAACACACCGGCAATATTGGGGGTTCGTTTCCTAATTCCCATTTTCTTACTTACACTTCGTTATCAAATAGTTCTATATAATTTTTCTACATTAGTTATGACTTTCAATAATTGCTAGTCGAAATTTTGGAGTACATAGGTAGTTATAAGATCGATGATCGTAATTTTTTTTAAGTTATAATTTTATATATTTATCTATATATGAAAAAAGTACAGTACCTATATTGTATATATATCTTGATGCTCAATATAAATCAGCAAACTATTATTGACTCTGGTTAGGTACTTAAATTAAATTTTATTTTTATTTATTTTAAATAGATGTAGCGCATTAAAATAATATTGAATACAAACACAAAATTAGAAAATTGGCCTTATTAACAATGATTAATTATAAAAGAATAAAATAAAAATATTTTTATGTTGAAGAGGTAGTTAGTATTCTCCAGTTTTGTAAGGTCGCATGACTTTATCTGTACTCACCGTGGTATTTTGTCAACTCAAAATTTGAAAAAGCATTAACTAATGTAGAAAAATTATATAGAACTATTTGATAACGAAGTGTAAGTAAATAAATAAAGTAAATAAAGTAAGAAAATGGGAATTAGGAAACGAACCCCCAATATTCCCCGGTGTGTTTTTTCCCCGACAATTTCCCCTACGATAACGTCTTCCCAATATTTCCCTAATAATCAAATTTTTCCCCAAAATCGCGAAAAAGCCCCCAATCTGGCAACCCTGCTCCGAAATTTCGACTAGCAACAGCGTGGGTATTGAAAGTCACGTGGTCTTACCCAAGCCAATAGCACCGCAGTGTTCTGGGACGCAGACAGCTGCCGATATACGCTCTTTCTCACACTGCAACCTGCTTAATAGCACTGCTCACTCATACTCATACGTAACTTTCTCGATCACCTGGCAGGTAGAAAGTCCCACCGAAATGACCTGTCTTTTTTAAAATATTAATTTTTAGTCGTAAATAATATGCTGTTAAAATTACAGCGTGCCTCAAATACATTTTTTTGAATTTTTCGCAAAATAATTTTGCATGCACCTGGCAAACTTTTAGCCCCGACTAAATAATCTGGCTTGTTTATTTTTTCACTCTTTAAATATTAAATTTTAAAGTATAAAAATTACAGAATGCCTCAAGAACATTTTTTGCAAAAAAAATATATCTTTTTTGAAAATATAAGGGTCCATTTAGCCCCGCTACCCTCCAGCCAGGTCTGCAGTTCTGTACTTAGGTATAACAGGAGAAGTATTTGAACTAGTTTTCATCGTGCCTCAAATACCTACTCAAAATGTCTACCAGCTCTAGATCTATATCGGCAACAAAGCTTGCAGCATGTCTCTGGCCACGACGCATGATATATTGAGCATGATAGTATTTTATAAATGTGTAAATTGAGATATCTGTAATAATTCTTAGTATACAAAGATAGTAAAAAAGTATTTCATACAATATTATACCATAAAACAGTTCCAATTTAAAACTCATCTACAAACCAAAGGAGAGCTCTTTCCGAGATCTATGGAGTAAGTTTTATTGTTTTACATTTGCCATTTCCTCGGTTCATGTTCGAGACTGATTGGATAATTTTCTGTTTCTACTTGTATTTTTTAAATCAATTTTATACTATACATTTTTTTAAACATTCTATTTCAGGATTTTTAGGACTTAAATTTTTCCCTAATTATGTTGTTACAGATTTTAGGGTTCCGTACACAAAGGTTGCCAACGGAAACCCCATTACTAAAGCTCCGCTGTCTGTCTGTCTGTACGTCCGTCAGTCGCAGACCTTCTTATTGAAATTCTTATCTTCTTAATAAAAAGATCATAAAATAATTTTTATTTCGAATTTTCAATAAGCTACAAAAACGCGATGTATATAGTTGAAGTAATCTATGGAAATTCCAATGGTGAAGCGAGGTGAAAATCTAGTACTACTTATACACAAATACACATACCATCACGGCCTTTATATCGTGCGGCGTGGCCAGAAACTCGTAACTGCTGACATTTCTTAAATATTAATTTCTGTGCTGCTGCCATGCCCTTAGAAGAACTTTTATTATTATGTGACTCTAAATTCACATGGAGGTTCTTGCATGCATGGAGACATAGGTCCAATACGTAGAGTCTCTTTAGAGTGTTTAATCTAAAGTGTTGTGGCTAGCACCCGTCTGGACTTATCTTTGAATGCATCAGAGACAATGTACCTGGACTATTGCAGGATTATTATGGGTGTTAAATGGATTGGTTTATCAAGTCTATTGGTTAATCTGCACCTGCCGGTATCATTTCATAAAACATAAAATTGGAAGTGCTTTTATTATTATTCTCTTTATTTCATTTCATTTCATTTCATTTCTTTTAGTTATATTTTTACATATTAATATAAAAAAAAAAACAAAAATATATAAAAATAAAAAAAGGAGTTATCCCCCCGAAGCGGGGTAAATAACCAAACTACCGGTGGTTAGGGCTGCAGAGAGAGGAACCTCCTCACAATACGTGCCGTGCTGAGAAGTACTGCCTTCTGGATCTGACCCTTGAGCTTGACTTAACCGCCAATCTCAAGGCTCCTAAGGTGACTGTCAAAACTCTTGGCAAAAAGACCATTGACCATCACAATGACTTGGTGTTGTAAAGTCATTGGACCATCACGACTATCGGTACAATGATCGCCGACTTCACATCCCACATGTCGACAATATTATTATTATTTACAAAACAGATTGTTGCCTGTTGCTGAACTTAAAGTAGCTGTATCCATTATTTTCATGTGGACGTGCCCTCCGACCGAAACAATTAAAGCAATAGATTATTCAAGTCCAACTATTTCTAATTTCATTTTACTTAGTGGAATCTATAAGGTATTTAAAAAAAAAATTAATATCAATAATACGTTGCAATTCAATGAATATATTGTAGTAATGGATTTTCTTAGCAGGCGCATTATCTTTAAATATATTATACCACAAAAGGTTGCTTAAATCCCGGGCTTTATTAAATGTTCAATAAAATTATACTAGAATATTTGTTTGTAGTCTAGTGTCTCTGTGACTGTGAGACCGATAACAGTGGTTAAACAGAGTGTAACAATCTTAGACCACAGAGTATACTCGAGAGGTATAGGAAAGGTCCTTAACTGGCCTCAGCAGTAAATGCTTTAAGGCAAGGTTATCAATCAGATTCACCAAAAACAACTATTATGTCTTTATGACATGTTTACTTGTGACAACCCTGTTCTCTATACACTTTCTAGACAATATTAAGGGCTGTATGTATCCTAACTCTCTAATTAATATTATAAATTGTGTTTCTTTTTGTTTGTTTGTCCTTTTTTCACGTCTAAACATACAGAGATAGTGATATAGTTAATTACTGACTGATACAATTTTTTAAAATGAATTATGGTCGAATTTCGACCGCTAAGCGGGGCCACTAGTATTTAGTAATTACATGAAATATGTGCAGAATGGAATAAGAAGCGTGAAAGGAAGATAAATGCAGTGGAAGTGGTATTTACGTAGAATGTGTGATATAAAGCGTATTGACCGTATCCGGAACAGAACGATGTTATTAGAGAAGAATGCGGAGTGAAAGATGAAGTTGTAACTAAAATGAGGAAAAGTAGTTAACGCTGGTTTGGACACGTTGAAAGAATGAAAGATTGACTAAAAAGGTTTATAGGGCTGAAGTGAAATGAAATGCTAGCAGAGGACGACCTAGGTGTACTTTTATAGAATATATAAAAAATGTATTGATCGATGGAAATAATAAAAATACATACACAAAAGGTATGATGAATATTAAAGAAGCTAAAGATGTATGTCAGGATCGTAACAAATTTCATTCGATTGTCTCTGCCTATCACTCTTGGGATAAATGGCGTGATGATAGACAGATATATAGGTACTTACTAAAAAGCATTTGATCTAATAAACAAACTCACATTAGTTATTATGTTATTAAAATATTCAATATCTTTCCATTAGACGGGAGAAATATTGTGAACATAAACCTTTTAAAAAAAAGTACACCGACTTCAAAAATTTGCACTGAAAAGTAAGAAATAAAATAATAAATATTTCGCCGTAGATTTTTTTTTCTAAATTTCTGAAAAACTAATGAACCAATTTTTATGGGACCAATCCGGAAGAATTATCTGTCGATTAAAAAAGAAAGCATCAATATCGGTTCACAACTGGCGGAGTTATCGATGTATCGTACATACATATTTTACATACACACGTAAAAAAAATAAAAAAAATAAAAATACCGTCCGTCTTTTTTTGGAAGTCGGTAAAAACACCTGAAATTATACCGTCTTGTTATTATTGTATTTTCCAAATCACACGCTTTCCCTTACATAGGTTTATTATAATTGAGTCGAAGGTATATAATTAAAATTGTAAGTAGCAAGGTCAAAACCTACGCACAATTGTAAAACATTCATGGATTTCTTTAGAAATTGAATCATTTTTTCATGTATTTTGATAAGTTTTGAATAAGTGCGGCGCCTTAACTTGTAAGTATGTCCATCATTTGTACGCTGACCTTTGTATACCCTCGCCCAAGGTTGGATCGAAGCTCGCAAACGAAATCTTCGCAAAAATGAAAATTTCTGAAACTTTATCTCAATATTAGATATTATTATAGAGTTTTGTTATTTTATTGTTTGCATGTTTATAAGCTAGGTGTATTTTATTTTTGAACGTATTATTTTTAGATTGGCGGCCACATTTAGCAAGTTTCCCATCCATCCATATTAATATCATAAAAGCGAAAGTAACTCGGTTTTTCTGTCTGTCTGTTATGCTTTCACAGCTAGACTGTGGACGGTGCTAGAAGTTGTCGTTGCTGGGGCTTGTTTGATGTATGCCTCTGTAAGTAGATCAATATCAGTAGCTAGGCTGAAATAAAAACTATTAATCTTGAATGTAGAATGTTATGTGGTGTCGTTACCTCTGAAGGTGGCCACACATTCGTCCAATCCCCGGCGAGTCGCCGTACGGTTCACCGAAACCGACCACAGACTCGTCCAATTCTTGTAACGAATCATCCTAGATCATCATCCGGCGCGGCCGGAATGGGAAATTTTTGGTGCGATGCCGGATTAATGTGTGGCCTACTTTACCCATGGAAGTAAGAATTGTCAAGAGGTGCGTTTCGTACTTCTATGTTCTTAACTTCTTATCCATGGTTTAGGTAGGTAAAATATATTTGACATTCGATGCGTAGATTTTTGTACTGATCATTAAATGTAAAACATTCAAGTCTTTTGCTGGGCCATAATTTTAGGTTAATATTTCATACGGAGAAAACTTGAATCCTTTTTTTTAAATCCACCTCCTAAGGCGCTATAATAGGGGATTAATGTTAGTATGGGGCCCACCTAGTAATATAATGTGTTTTTTTTATTTTTGTCGGGGACTACCACTACGATTTAAAAACTATTGAAGAAGCTATATAACATTACGTATATGCTATGAGTCATAGCATAGCAATTTGGGTCATAGCATATGACCCAAAGGAACGCAGCAGTAACTATAAACGTCAATTAATCAAAAATCTCTTCGGCGAAGCCGGAGTGGAAAGCTAGTATTTAATTAAATATATGACATGTAATTTTTTTTTTGTTTTTTTTTTTGAAACTTTCTGAAAAGCTTTTGAATTCAAAACAAAAATGGAACATAATAATTTTTAGGACATAATAATTTCTCGACATTATCTCACAGACATATGACGAAAATCGGTTAGTAGTTTTTCAGAAATTCAGTAATTAATTTCTGTTTACGGCTGAAAATTATGTATCAGAAAAAGCCTTAGCAACGGTTGCTATTGACACGAAGTTGTCAATTTTCGTGACGATGGTCTAGCGGTATGTAATGGGGTGCATAGGATGCACAAGCACATGGTTCAAATCACATCCACAGCGGTATTTTTTTTAATTTTCCATCAATATTTTTTTAGTTGCGTTATTATTTGTCTCTCAAGGCAGCAAATCAAAAATTTTTACTGAAAATTTTGATAGACAAATAATAACGCAACTAAAAAAATATTGATGGAAAATTAAAAAAAATACCGCTGTGGATGTGATTTGAACCATGTGCTTCTGCATCCTATGCAACCCATTATATTTAACCGCTACACCATCGTCACGAAAATTGACAACTTCGTGTCAATAGCAACCGTTGCTAAGGCTTTTTCTGATACATAATTTTCAGCCGTAAACAGAAATTAATTACTGAATTTCTGAAAAACTACTGAACCTATTTTCGTCATATGTCTGTGAGATAATGTCGAGAAATTATTATGTCTTAAAAAAATAAGTCATCAAAATCGGTACATATTTTATCGAGAAAAATGTACTTATAAAGTCAGTTTTTTCAAAATTTCTGAAAAACTAATGAACCAATTTTTATGAGATAAAAATGGGGCCAATCCGGAAGAGTTATCTGTCGATTAAAAAAGAAACCATCAAAATGGGTTCACAATTGGCGGAGTTATCGATGTACATACATACAAAAAAAAAAAAAAAAAAAAATACGGTCCGAATTGAGAACCTCCTCCTTCTTTTTTCGCTGAATTTAACCACTTCATCTAACAGAGCACTTTCAATAGAAAAAAACAAGTAATATTTTTGTCGTTGAGAGGAAGTTATTTTACTGAAAACTGAAGGTTTGACGCCAGCAAACTTTTCAACATGGCACTGGCGAATAAACGAGATATTGATGTAACTTTATGCGTATTTTCTAGACATTAATTAGAAACTAATTAGGACGACATTTAAGTAAACGTTTTCAAAATTCACTTTAGTCATTTTAAAAGAATATTTGTCCTTATGAAAATTACTAATATTATGAAGAAGTAAAGTTTGTAAGTTTGGATGTAGGGGATAATCTCTCAAACTACTGAACCAATTGTAAAAAATATTTCACGAATAGGAAGCTACATTATCCCCGAGTGACATAGGCTATATTTTATTTTGTTCGAATGTGGAAAGTTTAGTTTAATAAATATTATCACTAGCGCGATACAGGTTTCAGTATTGAGACCGTATTGCTATGCGACATCTATCGACGTGATGTACCGCCACATGACTCCCTTCCCAGCCCAAAGGTAAATAAAGTATGAAACCAACATCAATGTAGCGTTGTCAGCTGTGATGGACTGTGTGGTTGACTACAGTGCGGAATCACAAATGTCGTGATGTGGGAAAGTTGTATATATGTCAATTTCAGTATTGAGACAGTATTGCATCCATAGACGTGATATGCCGCCATAAGACTATTTCTTTCAGTACACTAAAACAATAAAAAACTTAATTGCCACTGCGTAATACCTACTGAGTGTCTGAGTATCCCACATCATCCAAAATAAATGACACAACCACGTTTATGTAAATTTTATTAATTAAGGCTGCGAAAATTCATAAATTAGGTTAGCCGTGACAAAAAATATTCGAAATAGGGATGTGGAAGTAATTACATGTCATGTTACTTGACTGACGGTTATTCGAAAGCAATTCACGTTTGGTCTGATATTTAATTATTTCGATGTCCGGGAAGGCTACAGTGATTTTGGGGACAATATTTATTATTACCTATATCTTGAGTAGTTAACAACTGAGAAGTCGCGGGTTTTTATAATAAATAATGTAGGTATGTACAGTTATCCGACAAAACACATAGAGGCTTTTCCATCTACTTACCTCAACGGAGCTTGGTCACTCGTTAGGTATAGCCTCAAAAAATCTTCGGCTAAGTGAGGAAGACTTTGTCTTCGACTGGGTACCCTGGGGCCGGCAACAGTTATTTTTTATAGGTTTTTTTTATACTTAAACCTTTTAGATATCCTAATAAATGGGAAAGTATGTTTGTTTATTTGTTTGTTTGTTTGTCCTTCTTTCACGTCAAAACAGAACAATGGATCGATGAGATTTTTGCACAGAGACAGTTTGAAGGCCGGCAATCCTTCGAGATACATTTCCACAAGCCAAGCCAGTTCGCAAAGCTAGTAATATGTATTTTCACACTCTACCAAATATGTCGTTCAATATGATGGATGGAGACAAAACATGTTACAAGTTTATAACTAAATAATCAGAATACCCGCGCCAAGATTTACCAATTTTGGGATTTTTTCTAATTAATAAAAAATAACACTTATTCTATGTTCATATATATTTTTCTTATATTGTATCAAGAAATACAACAATCGGGTACCTATTTTTAGCCTCAGTTTGAAGAATTTCTGTGGATTTTGATTTATTTTGTATTCTGTGGATTTAGTCAAGTACAAGAAATTTAAAATTTTTGACTCAATCTCAAGTTATTGAAATATTTTCGTCTTTTTGGGTTTCAAAATGGAATTATATTCAATGTCATTGTTGTCTTGGTCTCATTTATTTTTGCCTAAAAATGTTTCCAACCTTCCTGGGGCCCTTCAAGGTTTTTTGTAAACAGAATCTAGATAAAAGTATAAAATAAAAACATAATTGTGACAAAGTTTTTACCAAAAACCGTTATTAGGTTGAATTTAATTAAATCTGTTCAAATGGAATTGCTATAGACGGGTAAACTAAATGGACTCTATTAACGTTCCTTGTCAGTGGCCTCTACTAGTTTATTTGAGATTTACTTTGGGTTTCATTTGAATAAAAAGTTCAAACCATTTTATACTGATACCCGATTGTTTTAGGGTTCTGTTCAAAAGGAACTTCATTGCGACTTCAGTTTTTGTCTGTTTGTATATCGCGGCCATTTTTCACTGTAGCTATTACATCTTCTAAAGGTATTTTTTCGCATGTAAGTATAACGAACTTTTTGATGTGTAACATCTTTCCTCTCGCTTTCCTGCAATCTGTGGGAGTGATTTCGTGAAAGGGACGGAAGTGTGTAACAGGAAGCTATTTGATTTGACCAATGAACGGGCGCAGTGGTAAAATTGCCCGTCAGATGGTACCAACCCATTTTCCGAGAGGTTGGTACTGTCAGCCAACAGTGTTTGCGTGTGTGACGAGAAGTAGAGAAGGAGAACGCATTAGCTGTGCGCTTAAGCTACAGTGTTGTGTATAAAGTGTTAATGTTTTCAGGATTGCTTATTACTAAGGTGAGATGTGAGATGTCAGATGTTACACATCATATGCGACTACTGTAAGGCTCGCTCGTTTTTTATTTATTTATTCATTTAAAGGTAAATATATACTTGCTCTGAGATCCCGCTGAAGCTTTAAATTCAGTTATCATCAAAATTTAAAGGAATTCTGATGTAAGAAATCCACTACACTCGCATGTTTTACAATTCGGTAATTCACTCTCACACATTCTTTACTCGTTGTTTATCCACACAAACACAAATATTTTTCAAATGTTTGTGTCAGACGTCTTTCGAGGAACTTAGGTGTGAAAATGCTTTTACATCTTATTACCCCAGAGAGTGGCAGTTCTACCTTACCTACCTCCCTTCCAGAGTATTACACTCTAGTTTTAAAACCTAACGAAATTAATTTGATAAAAGAGTTGTGAGGTCAATTGCATTGCAAGAACGAGATGTAGGCTCATCATTCATGTGTTTGCGTGTGTGACGAGAAGTAGAGAAGGAGAACGCATTAGCTGTGCGCTTAAGCTACAGTGTTGTGTATAAAGTGTTAATGTTTTCAGGATTGCTTATTACCAAGGTGAGATGTGAGATGTCAGATGTTACACATCATATGCGACTACTGTAAGGGTCGCTCGTTTTTTATTTATTTATTCATTTAAAGGTAAATATATACTTGCTCTGAGATCCCGCTGAAGCTTTAAATTCAGTTATCATCAAAATTTAAAGGAATTCTGATGTAAGAAATCCACTACACTCGCATGTTTTACAATTCGGTAATTCACTCTCACACATTCTTTACTCGTTGTTTATCCACACAAACACAAATATTTTTCAAATGTTTGTGTCAGACGTCTTTCGAGGAACTTAGGTGTGAAAATGCTTTTACATCTTATTACCCCAGAGAGTGGCAGTTCTACCTTACCTACCTCCCTTCCAGAGTATTACACTCTAGTTTTAAAACCTAACGAAATTAATTTGATAAAAGAGTTGTGAGGTCAATTGCATTGCAAGAACGAGATGTAGGCTCATCATTCATGTGTTTGCGTGTGTGACGAGAAGTAGAGAAGGAGAACGCATTAGCTGTGCGCTTAAGCTACAGTGTTGTGTATAAAGTGTTAATGTTTTCAGGATTGCTTATTACCAAGGTGAGATGTGAGATGTCAGATGTTACACATCATATGCGACTACTGTAAGGGTCGCTCGTTTTTTATTTATTTATTCATTTAAAGGTAAATATATACTTGCTCTGAGATCCCGCTGAAGCTTTAAATTCAGTTATCATCAAAATTTAAAGGAATTCTGATGTAAGAAATCCACTACACTCGCATGTTTTACAATTCGGTAATTCACTCTCACACATTCTTTACTCGTTGTTTATCCACACAAACACAAATATTTTTCAAATGTTTGTGTCAGACGTCTTTCGAGGAACTTAGGTGTGAAAATGCTTTTACATCTTATTACCCCAGAGAGTGGCAGTTCTACCTTACCTACCTCCCTTCCAGAGTATTACACTCTAGTTTTAAAACCTAACGAAATTAATTTGATAAAAGAGTTGTGAGGTCAATTGCATTGCAAGAACGAGATGTAGGCTCATCATAGGCAGATATTTTTAACAAGAGAACACTGGCCACCCGAAAATTTTAAAAAACCTTAAATTTTATGACTTTAAGTTCAGTGTGTATTTTTTGTTCGTAGGTTTGAACGCGCTAAATATCCGGTATTATATAAAATTATAAAAAATACGGATCAAGTAGTCAAGCTTCTGATGTAGACGTCAATTTTAGTTAGTCACCCAAAGTCGTGGGTGAAAAATTATTTAGACACATACATACATACATACCTTCACGCTCGTTTCCCAAAGGGGTGGGCAGAGAGTTTGGAGCGCCACTTCTCTCGATTTTTGAATACTTCTCTTACTTCATCCACATCCATGCATCGTTTCATACATGCACGTCTTTCGGTACTATAGTTTTATATATTTGTTTAGTCTTTCTTTCATCACACAGTCGTTCAACATGTCCAAACCATCTCAGCATTCCCCTTTCAATTTTATATACAACGCTATCAGTCACTCCACATTTTTCACGTACATCATCATTTCTCACTCTATCTCAGAGAGATATACTACACATCTTTCGAAACGTGGCTTCTTCTGCCATATCCATACATTAATGTGGAAATTAGAATGATGTTATGTATAATTCTTTAGACAATTAAAAAAAGTGAGGGGAAGCTAAGCTTAACAACCGTGTGCGTGTACTAGAAAGAAATGTGGTCACCGCTCTGAACAAAACATGGACGACGCAAGCCTGCGTTGGTAAATAGGTTAATGTATGCCCTGAAAGCCTCAAGCGAGCGTAAGCGGTCACTTGTGCAGAATACAAGCGTAGCTTTAATGGGACTATCTGTTAGGTACAATTACTTACTACACAAAGTATGTGAAGCTACATTTTAGCAACTCTAGACTTTTCAACTGATGATAAAAAATATCTACCAACCATCGCCCTATCCGCTTTATTCTCTATCTATGGTTTTATTGTGGTTATCGACTCGATGCGGTTATCGTGTCGACAATTGCTTGTTTTAGCATTCACTATGCCTCTGTCAAAATGTCTATGCTTTTTTACTATGGTTTTCTGTTTGACAAGTTTAGGATGTGGTTATTTTTAGTGAAATTTTGTTGTGATTTTTGCACATAAATTGTTGAAGGCGGAGGGCCACCAATACTTTTCCGGGAAAATTGTTCATTCAATTCCTAATGAGGTTTAGTTGTTGTAGACTGGTCGCTAGTAGTGTTAAATATAACAGAAAAATGTAAATTTTTTCACCATCTTAACTTAAGGTATTAACATGATATTGAACAACAATAGTTATTATCTATGTAAACCGAGCGTACAACCAAAAGGCATGATCGAGCGTTTCGCAATAAAATTAGGCTTTATCCGACGGCAGACGCAGTGAAAGCGACGTCGGCTTAGGGCGCCGGCGCGACCTATTTCCACAAGGGTCTCTCACCCTCGCTTTTACCACAACATCGCGAAAATATGCGATAATACCGCTCAAACCCTTATCCATTGCGGCTTGCGTACTATTCGTGAATTCCATCACAGAGTAAAAGAATCAATGTATGTATTTTTTGACGATTTGTCAATTGAAATGTGGTGGGATATTCCGCGATCGATCGTCGAGAGCGAACTCCTATCCACGTTGGTTCTCCGAAGAGCGGATCACAATTAGTGGACGTAACGCGGTTACCGGTCCCGTGATTGATGCGCTTTCCTTGGGTGTCTGAGCTACGTAATAAATGCTGTAGGTAAGATCTGAAAACTAGACAGATTTTAAGAGCATTTTCTTTTTAGCTATATTTCAAAGTGAGATCGTTGACAGCGGTTAAGAAGCGTAGGCAACATCCATCTGTTACAGTTACAGGATAACACCACTGTAAACTGCCTGTCTTAAAATTATTCTTTAGCGCAGTTTATGGATTTCGTAGTCAAATTGGAGCTAAATACGACAAACCACATTTAGAGGCTTTTCCATCTAAATATACCATAGCAGTACTGGCCATCTTATTAGAAACCTACAGCCTCACAAATACCATCGGCTAAAAGAGGAAGACGTCGTCTTTCGCTATGTACCCTGGGATCGACAACGCGGTTCCGTGAGCAACCCGTGAAGATATAAAAATCTCATGTCCGTCCGTCCGTCACTACCTAATATTACAGGCACATCTCGGTCATCTTACCATCGATTTTTATCACAAAAATGTGTAGCTATAAATTGAAGTACTTTTGTCTACACAAAAGCTACATAACCATCGTTATCGGTCTCACAGAGTCACAAGACTACAACCGCTAAGTCGTAAGTAGAAAGCTCTTATTAAAAAAAATCTTTAACGATCATGTATAGTGGGGAAAATAAAACATTTTCTGGCACGGAATTCCGAGGGTCACAGAACAAAACTCCCTCATCGTTTCTCTCCGAGATACTTATTTCTCAATCGCTTGTACGTGATGAAAACTTTATAACATAATCTTTGTCTCCACCGATTTTAATTACAATTATGAGACCTGTCCTGTTTCGATGTGATTTTTTGCCAACTGTGGATATTGTCTCTAACCGCTTGCATGCAGCTTGATTATTTAATTATAGCTTAAGAATCAATTCTGCCTTAGTTAGACTTTTGTTCATAGTTATATAAAGCGCATTTATAAATAGCACTAACACTTTTTTAGAATATGGGATTCGTTATTCTCAGTAAATATAATTTCAATTGTAAGTAAAATTATACTAAAAAGGCCAATGTTTATAACCTAATAATATTTTTTTAATGTGAGTAAGCATATCTCACTGTTAATCGATGATTTGCCAATGTCAAGTATTATAGACGTCACAGTAACAATACCTAGCCGATAAATCGGTAGCTAGGATGTTCCCGCCTAAACACAACTATCACAGCTCGGACGGGATTAAACTGGATTCCCCATCATGTCGCGATGAGACGCGTGCATTTGGCACCAAGACAGGACGTAGAATCTATAATATGATTTTAATTTATAAGTTATAAGTAAATTTTATCTTTATTTCTGAATCAGAATACCTAAGTAAAATAATTCCTTTTTTGGCCAAATTTCATGATATTATTCAATTTATGTATAGAGTCTACGGTTGAGACTAAAATCTCTTAATTTTCCACAATGTATGTTAGATGTGTCACAGAGGTAATATCAACGTATTCTGCACACGTAGCATCACTAACTTTGTACTAAAACTTGCTCCTGTACTTTCATGTCACATAAATATCTTGGTACTACTTCCTTATCCATGGATAAACTAATCCATAATATCTGCAATCCTAATCCTAACTTATTACTGGAAATGCGAAGGTATCTTTTATTTGTGTTTTTGTTATGCCGGAAATCTTATGACACATTTTAAAAATTTCAACAGGCAACGCCGGGGCAAAAAGCTAGTTTCTTTATATGAGTCAAACTCGACGAAGATTTAATAAAATTAACACAATTTAATCGTTGTAAAATACATACATAAAAAAAATATATATAAAAAATAAAAATAAAATACGGTCCGAATAGAGAACCTTCTCCTTCTATTTTTGGAAGTCGGTTAAAACTTATACAATGTGACTATTTATTTCAGAATTTATGGCTAGACTACTTGAATATTAAACCTGCTGTCTAAATGTCCACTTTTAGATAGAAGAACAAATGGAGCCTGCCTTCACTGGCACTTCTTTTAAGAACTTTTATCCCATACTAATTACATTAAAATTGCTTTCTAAATATAGATATATTAAACATGAAAACAATGACACAACATTTTCTAAATCATATACACATCAGTTTTGTGACTTTCATCCTAAAATTTTCGCGTATTTTTAACCGACTTTGCTTATGTAATTTATTTCATAGATAATTTTATATATTTTAAGAAAACATTAACTACAACTTGCTTTTTCTAATAGTTTTTGTATAATACCTACTCATAAGTCCGAAGTCCGTTTCGTGTATTATCGCAAGAGTATTTGTTGATAAATCGTGCTTTCTCATGTTTCTGGTAGTTACGTGAATCTTGATCTATCTTATCTTATCCTTGGTTACCTTATCGATTTTATAAGTAAACCATCTTGCTCACATATTTATAAAGAGATACACTGACCCTATAAGTGAAGAGATAATATATGAACAAAATATTTAAGTCGCGCGTAAAACTGAGTTCGTTGCGCTGTGATGCGATGCCTTAAATGCATATCTAATGAACGAAGCATAATATAAGCATATAATAATATTGTACTAAGGTTTCCGTTCAAGTTTAAAGCTCTAACATTATTTAGAAAATATCAAAACCGATGTTTATTGTCTATTCACACCGGTACATTTGACGGAAATTCCATTGTTACACCTGCTTTAAATCGATTTCAAACCACGCGTAAACGAAACGTGACGTTTGTAAATCCAGTCCTTGGACAAAAAAGCGACTTAGCTCGTTAAAGGGCTATATCTACAAGCTATAAAACGAGAGAAGGCTTTTAGAAGGAAGTATAATAAAAGAAGGCGTGAATTTCAAGTAGGTAGGTATTATTGTGGTTATAAAACAATGTCAAGTCGAGAACAAAGTGAAAGTTTTACTAGGTACTTATAAACTGACATATTTTATAAATTTTGCCCTTTTTAACCGACTTCAAAAAAGGAGGAGGTTCTCAATTCGTCGGAATCTTTTTTTTATGTATGTTCCCTGATTACTTGAAGACGCCTGGACCGATTTGGATTTTTTTTTTGTTTGAAAGGGTATTCTTTCCAGGTCATCAGGTCAGGATTTGATGATGGGATCCTGGAGAAATCGAGGACTCTTCAAATTCTATAGGCAAACTTGAAGCGATTTGAGTATTTTTTTATAGTGACTTGTGCATTTGCTTTCGGAAAGCATACTTTTCAGTGCATAATTTTTGAAGTCGGTACACTTTTTTTTAAAGGGCAAATATTAAAGACACTACATTCAGCTATACTTACTATAACGAGTTTTCATAGAGTATTTGCCTACTTCTTCGCTCGTTTGGGGATAAGTACCTACAATATATTTCATGATTGCTCCAAAACCACACCAAAATAATTATTTTTCCTTTTCAGCTTAATTTATATATACAGGATGTAACATTGAGATGTATCAGTATGGGGACCTCAGAAGCTATAAGAGATAGCAAAATGTGTTCTAAGGAATTAAGTCGTCGATTTTAGAGATAAGAAAAACTGAATCATAGATTTAAAAAAAACTCAAATCTACTCGGGAATCGAACCCGGTCATTTCGAATAAAAAAACTTACGTTATTTTTATTACGTAATCACCTGTGACGGGGGAGGGAGGCTCCAAAAATCATGTATCCAAAGTAAATTCGTTACGGAAAAAAGTATGTGTAAACTGCTAACAAATTCGCAATTTTAGTACTTTCCAATTCCCAGTAGGCAATGACAAAAAATCATCGCAATTTTGTCAAATCATTACTTATTAAATTAAATGTGCCAATCCATTTCATGCATTACCTACAACAAAATTAGTAGGTATTCCTTTTTTTTGCTACCAATTATAATTTCTGTAATTTGTGCCACCTAAATGATTTCAATCAACCAAACGAAAATGCAAATCACGCTATTATGATAAGTTCATTCTCATTGTATTTAATTGATACCTATTTATTTAATACTAGCTTTCCGCCCCCGGATTCGCCCGTGGATATTTTCGAACAAAATAAAGCCCACGCACTGGTCCGGTATCTCACAGAAAATTTTCGGTCCGGCCGCCGTATGATCGAGATTGAAAGACACACTAGCAATGTAAATTATACGATCTAGATCACATGCAATTCACTCACCCACACAGACACACAAGATTCGATTAAAGAAAGACGTGTTTATTTTTTTTATTTATTTTTTATTTTTTTTATTTCTTTGAACATAAAAATTTCACAAAATAAGAAACATTAGCAGGTGTACCTAAACCCTATCGGGATGTGTGTGTGTGTGTGTGTGTGTGTGTGTGTGTGACAGTTCGTTCCGCTTCCGGCCATCGAAATCAACCACAAATACAACGATTTGAAAACGGATGGTGGGCCGCGCGTACAAAAATTGGACAAGTCTGTGGTCGATTTCGGTGTGATGGCGCGCCGGCGATTGGACGAATGAGTGTAGCTTTCTCTTCGTGAAATAATTTTTAGAATCGGTTCAGTAGTTTGAGAGATTATCCCTTGCATCCAAACTTACAAACTTTACCTATTTATAATATATTTATAGAAAAAGAGTTCAACAAAAATGTGTAGGTACTTATCAAGTTTATTTAAATTATTTTTATCTTTGTAACCAGTGAGATAGTCAGATGAAGTGATCAAAAAGTTCAATTATTGAAACTACAAATTTGTGCCGTTTGGTGTAGAACCTCTAGGTCAGTGGGGTTGAAATGACAACCCCTCGACTGATCATCTCATCTGGTGACAAGAGGGCTGGCTCCTTCCTCGCTCAATGAATCAGCATCGCTGTTCAGCGGGGAAATGCAGCCAGTATTCTTGCCACTATTCCACGCGGAATTGGTTTATTTAGTTATTTTTAATGTTTACATTAGATTTAAGGTTTTTGTATTGTTATGTGTAAATAATTAAAAAAATATATAATTAGATAATACTTAATTAATGTAACAAATTAAAAGTCTATTCGGAGCCTCACGGGACAAATATTTAGACAGACAAAAATCCTGTACCTAATAATATTCCACTTAGTCTATCTATCTATCATCACGCCTTTCATCCCAAGAGGGGTAGGCAGAGACAATCGAATGCCATTTGTTACGATCCTGACATTTCGCTTCTTTATATTCATCATACCTTTCATACATGCTCGTCGATTGTTTGTTATACTTTTAATATTTCCACTTAGATATTAGACAAAGTTTATTAATCTGTATAGAAGAATCTTATATTAATATCCTATATTTCAGAAAAACATGAATTTTAAACCTAGTTAAGCATTTTTTCAGTAAATTGTCAGTCGCACTAACATCACGATAGGGCTCGTTTAGGCAGCGTCTTCGAGAAGAGCATTATTTGGCGTAACGCCCAAACCCTCTTGGCAACTTGGCTCTGAATGTACAGAATTTTTCAGGCAAGATACCGAAATCTGTTTCGACGTCGCGTCGGCAAAATAAAATTGATACGCTGGCGTGTGAACGGAGCGAGATTTCATCATTAGAAAACTGAAAATCTTTATTATATTTCTATGTAGTACAGTAGAGTTTACGACTGAATGAATATTGACAAACCTTGATCACAACAAACAACTACACAACAGTCCCTATAGCAACAGTCCTATCCCACTAATATTATAAACGCGAAAGTTTGTATGGATGTATACGGCTGAACGGATCTGGATGAAATTTGGCACAGAGATAGATTATAGTCTGGAATAGCGCATAGGCTACATTTTATCCCGGAAAAATGTATGGTTCCCGTGGGATAGATTTGTTTTGTTTTTCACGGGATCGACATGATTTTTTGCATAGTGGTAGGTTAGGGGTCAGAGAATTTCATATAGTACTTTTTATACCGTAAAAGCGGGCGGGGGAGGGGCAAACTACAGCCACGGGATTATTTCTCTTTGGATCTAATTCCACGCGGGTGAAACCACGGACAGAAGCTTGTACTAAATAATACTAAAGGGTATAATTTACGCGGACACCAAAAATATTTTTAAGATTCTAAGCTTAGGCACCAAATAAAATAAACAACTCCAAATAAAATAATTGACACTATTAAAAGTGTCCTAAAGTATATCATATTATGATCCAAAATAATAGAAAAAACATCAGAAAAATCGCACGCCTTGTACTAATATTTTATTTGGTTTCTAAAATGGATAAATGGTCACCAAGTAAGGTAGGTAGGTTAGGTTAGTATAAAATTTATTAAGTATAAAGTGTATTTTAAAGGCGTCTATACATTTTTATGGCAGTCAATAATACCAAAAATGGATCTATTTCATAATATTTTAGGAAACGTAATTTGGTGACCATTCATCCATTTTGGTAACCGTTTAGAATTTTTTTGGTACAAAATAGATACATTTTTGGGCGCCGCTTAAACACAAGCCAATACTAAATACTATCTAAAAAAATATTTTGTAGGAAAAATCAGGTCTGACATATTTAGAACTAGATTTCTGCCCAGACTTCACCTGTGGAAAGTTGTGAAATGTGACATAATATGTCCTGGAATTTCGGGTATAAAAATTAAGTAGCCTATGTCACTTACTTTTTGGCTTTAAAGAAGCACAAACAAAGACACTTTTGCATTTATAATATTAGTTAATACCTACAAGTTAGGATTTAGGATTGTTCTGTAAAATTTTCATACGGAAAACATAATATTGAAATTGCTAAGAATCGAACCCAGGAATAATGCCAGCAATGAAAAATCATTGAAAATCTGAAGTCCTATACGAGTGGGTAAACACACTTCGAAATATATCGTCAACGTAAGCGTTCTTATAAAATACGAATTCGATTCGTGAATACACTTGACACAGGGTCGTGATGGAGAAATCTTATGCTAAATTTAAAGACGTAAACACTCCATTTATCTCGCAAATATGCAGACGTAAATTATTGCTAAATTTTAAAGTGATTTTTAATTATTTACTAATGGCGCCCTCCAAAAAAGAAGTGCAACATATATACCTACTAATATTATAAAGAGGTAAAGTTTGTAAATTTAAATGTAGGAGGTAATCTCTGAAAGTTCTGATTTGATTCTGAAAATTATTTCACTACTAGGAAGCTATATTATCTCCGAGTGATATAGGCTATATTTTATTTTGTTTGAAAGTATCCACGGGCGAAGTCGGCGGGGGCGGAAATAAATTAGTAAAAAATATAATAGTAGGTTATACCTACTGTGATTTTGAGTGCAAATAGGTCACATTGCAATGTTAGTAAATATTGGCAACATAATATTATGTCGATTTCCTATTCTTGCATCGTGCACAAAGTTATGCAGTCTCGAAAATAAACTGAATATTGAAGGCGTGCCTGTGAAGGCTTTCGTTACGATGTCATTTCATAGAGTTTTAACAATTGTTATACATATTTTCATAATATAAAGAAAATAAAAACAGGAGTATTTTATTATTGTAATATATATTGATTTCAAACCGGGAGATCCCGGGTTCAATTCCTACTAGTGTCAAAAATACTAAGCACCAATTTTCTTTAAGAATATGCACATATTCTATTTTTAAATCGATTTTTCGTGCTTCGGAGGGAACGTAATGCGTCCGCACTTCTTATAAAAATAACATAGGTACCAATATTTACCTTAGGGAAGGACATTTTTCTTTACATCCACCTCTCCTAATGTGGTATACCACATTATAGAAGATGAAAGTTAGTATGAGCTCCACAGGCGAATCCAGGGCGAATGCAGCTAGTATCTTATAACTAAAAATGAAATGCTGTTCGTTGGTAAGAGCATCACTTGAGAACGGCTGGATCGAATTGGTATTTTTAATTTTAGAGAAAGAAAAATTGGAATAATGAGTCCTTTATTATAAGGAATACAAATATTTTTTTTTATAATTTTAAAATGCATAGCTTAAATTATAATAAAGAAAATATACAAAAATTGACCGCTCCCCCCCCCCCTTATCTCCGAAACTACTGAGTCTAAAATTTTGAAATATATAGGGAATATAGGGCTTTTCTTATAGTATATTTAGGATTAATGGCAGTGCTTATTTCTATGTATCAACGAGGACAAAAGCTACTTTTTCAGAATAATATTTAAAACTTCTAAAGAAGATGAACTACCTTACCAAGTAATAAAAACTTTAAACAGAACAACAGCAAGTAATTTAAGTTAAAAGCATAACTGTTTTATATTATTGCACACAAAGTTCCGTGGAGAGGTATTTTACTTAATGCAATTGCACTAGTTTCTGTTTGGAAAGGCCCTTATTATTCAAAGTTGTGAGTTGATCCGTAAAGTTGGTCTGAGTTGGTCGTAGTTGGCCTATTCGTTTTAATATTCACTACCTACCGGTTATAATAGGTATGCATTGGTGTATTGTTATCTGCTAACTTATGCACGCCTTCACTTGATATACAGTTAAATTTTACGTAAATATTTTTATTTGGAAACATTTTATTCCTTATATTATACTTACTTATATAGTTACTTATAAAATATAATAAATAACTGTCCGAAAAAAAAATCTTACAGCTCCCGGGAACCGTTGCCGGCCCCAAGGTACCAAGCGGAAGACAAAGTCTTCCTCATTTAGCCGAAGATTTTTTGAGGCTATACCAAACGAGTGGCCAGCTCCGTTGAGGTATGTCCGGTTGTATGACAATTCGGTATGTAAAGTAAAAACTATGGCATGATTTTTATGTAATTTGATTATTTTTGTTTCCTATGCAGTATTTTTTTTATAATAGATTTTAAAAGTTTTGCCGACAGACGACAGAGTGACGTCAGAATTTAGGTAAAGTAGCGTTTCTGTCCCGTGGTACTACTCGTTTGTGATAAAAGTAGTACCACGGCCGGCCCATAACTTGCCACTTGCCATATAGAATATACCAACAACCAAGCACGTAGGCAGGGGGAGGGTCCAATGGGACACCCTTTCCCCCCCGAATTAAAAAGTAGGTAATTACGAGCTAGGATATTGACCTATTGCAGAAAAGATGTATTAAAAGGTAAAGTCGTTGTGTTTTATTTTTTCAACGGAAAATCCTGGCTACGTGCTTGCCAACAACCATTTGTGACAGCTTGTTAACCACCAGATGATCCAACCAGTTAATATTGCGGGACGCACTTCACTGCACATTGCATTGTCAGCAACAATTTCCCATTTGCATATCCATTGAATAGCACACAATATGCTATTGTAACAACCGCTGAATGCTCGGTTCTTGGTTAGATGTAATTGGATAGATACACTAAGGGGCATATCACTTTAGTCTAAAAGAACGTCTAAACGGATTTGCATAAATATATATAAAAGGATTGTCTCTATGAAATAAGATCTACAAAAAAGTAAATTAGCATATTTTCATCAACAATAACTAGATGACCCGTTATATGAGGTCTTTTACAAAATACATAAATTACTCTAATTTTAAAAGAAATATTTAATTTTGATTTGTTTGATTATTTTTCGTAATTAGAGGGGAAAATAATCTTTAAAATAGCGTATCAAACATTAATTTTGATGCAGTATTAAGGGATATATGGCGTACCGATGTTAATATATAGAGATTAGGACAAAGTAAAGGTGCTATTATTAAATTCAATATCACATTATTTCTGGACTTCTTGGCAGAATCATCATCTTTTTCCTTCGTCTTAGCTTCTATCTACCCATATGGGGTTCAAGCGTGGGCATACTTGTATATTTTACTAACCATAGGGAACTAAACTTCAGGCTGTCCATAAATCCAATTTCTCCGTCCCACATGAAGGAAGGATGGATCAACACACTGTTCTATTATAGAGAAACTAACAAGCAAGTATCCTACTACTCGACTGAAATTTCAATGAGTTTACAAACGATCTATTTCCCTAGTCATTGTTCTGGAGTTCTATTGGATAGGAAGTGATATTGTGTCTAACCGTCGGATATTTGATCCGATTCTCTGTTTAATACGTACAATAAAATGTAAGTGCGTTTACAGGCCAGATCTATGAGAATTATCTGTGGTATTGGATTTGATTCCTATGATCCACAATCAGATCCAATGTCAGGAATAGTCAGGATCGTAACAAATGGCATTCGATTGTCTCTGCCCACCCCTCTTGTGATGAAAGGCGTGTAGATAGATATATCCTACGATACGATTATTTGTATGAAACTGAAAAATATTAATAATCCCATTGTTTGAAGTAGGCCACACATTGGTCCGGCATCGCATTGAAAATATCCCATTCCGGCCGCCGTATGATCTGGGCGGACCGTTTGTTACAAGAATTGGACGAGTCTGTGGTCAGTTTCGGTGGACCTTACGGCGGCGCGCCGGTGATTGGACAAATTGTGCCCGTGAAATTTCTGAGTAATACATTTATTTTAATTTAAGTTTTTTATATTATATTATTTTTATTATTATATATTCTTATATTTAAGGATTTTTTAGATTAAATTTATATGTACTGTTGTATTATTAAAAAATAAAATTTTAAAGATTTATTTTATAAGTAGGTTACTATGATAAATATTCTGGCTCCGTGGATTTTAGTGGCTGATTATGTACCCAAGTTTTATTTAAAGTTGCTGAAGTTTCGTAAGTTTGACAATAGACGATGTCACATTGTATAACGGGTTTTAAGGCGATTTCAGTGATAAGAGTAGGTTTTATATTATATTATTTATTTATTGAATCAAAGTCTACATCACTCCAGCGTTGCCGGACTCCCTTCAGTCTCGAATTCTACAGAACTTCAAATATCTATATATATAAAAATCAATTAACATTTCTTTGTCTCGCTAAAACTCGAGAACGGCTGAACCGATTTGGCTAATTCTTTTTTTGTTTTGTTCGTTACAACACAGGGGTGGTTTAAAAGAAAAAAAAAGTTGGAAAAACCCTAAAGTTCAGCTGAAAAATCAAAAAGTAGTTTTGTATGGGAATCGCAGGAGTAGAATTGTAGGAGTAGAGGTAGTAGTGGTAGTGGTAAAGGTAGGGGTAGGGGTAGGGGTAGGGGTAGGGGTAGGGGTAGGGGTAGGGGTAGGGGTAGGGGTAGGGGTAGGGGTAGGGGTAGGGGTAGGGGTAGGGGTAGGGGTAGGGGTAGGGGTAGGGGTAGGGGTAGGGGTAGGGGTAGGGGTAGGGGTAGGGGTAGGGGTAGGGGTAGGGGTAGGGGTAGGGGTAGGGGTAGGGGTAGGGGTAGGGGTAGGGGTAGGGGTAGGGGTAGGGGTAGGGGTAGGGGTAGGGGTAGGGGTAGGGGTAGGGGTAGGGGTAGGGGTAGGGGTAGGGGTAGGGGTAGGGGTAGGGGTAGGGGTAGGGGTAGGGGTAGGGGTAGGGGTAGGGGTAGGGGTAGGGGTAGGGGTAGGGGTAGGGGTAGGGGTAGGGGTAGGGGTAGGGGTAGGGGTAGGGGTAGGGGTAGGGGTAGGGGTAGGGGTAGGGGGTAGGGGTAGGGGTAGGGTAGGGGTAGGGTGGGGGTAGGGGTAGGGTAGGGGTAGGGGTAGTGCAGGCAAGCCAACGTTTGGGCAGGACAACGTCTGCCGGGTCCGCTAGTAGTTTATAAATATTTGAAACTCTGTCCAAAACATTACTTGCCAGTATTAACACATACAGCCAGTATTTTCTACAAAAAATATGAATGAGTACTCATACTTTACACATTGTCACAAATAATCGCTGTAATTTGGGTCTTTCGGGGTCTTTTCTACACAATCATTCAGAAACAAATTCTATAAACTAATTTGTACTCATATTAAAAACGTGAAATCTATTTTTGTAGAAAATTGTTCTGTTTTCTTATTACAACTTATAAATTATCCTTGAATATAAAATCGATCCGCTTCCGCCATAAAGTGGACATTAGTTAACGACAGGGCGGACATTTTTAATATTCACACAAATAATTCTTATTGAACAACACTTCTTCGATCCACACATACTTTTAGCTTTGGACGGCCTATCATGCCTCTATCATTCGCTCATTAAATGCATCAGAATATATATTTTTTAAGCTTTAGCGAGGATCTAGTAGGTATACGTTTTAAAATTGTTTAAAAATATAATAAATACCCTAGAATAATGAAGAATAATGAAGAAAAAAGGTGACATAAAATTAAGTACCTACTTTAATTGGACACATTAAAAGCGTGATGATTGAGGGCATGTAAGAAAGCTGTGTGGTGAATATAAAGTACTAGCGAAATACTACGCCATGAAAACTCGCTGGGGCTAACTTTTTCCCGACTTGATTCACTTATACTGTTAATGCTCAGCTCCTAAACATGATAAGTCCTTGTTTAATACTTGTAAACGTTCCTTCTGAATAAACCTATCTAATAGTAAAAATCGCAACAAAATCCGTGACAAGGGCATAGATAATAATATTTAGTGATGCGAAAGGATCGTAACAAATGGAAATAGATTGCCTCTACCTACTCCTTCTAGGATAAAAGTCATGATAGATAGATTATATGCCCTAAATAGATCTAAAGCAGATGTACATTACAGAGGAATTAGTGCGCACCAATTGGGCCACCCACTTCACTATTATCCCATAATCCTTAATTAAACGATATTATCTAATGTCCGGGGTTAAGAGTATGTCATCATTACGGAGCCTGTATCACCGCATTCAGAGGTTCTGGCAAAGACACATGGAAATTTGGGCTCGGGCCAACGTCTTCCGGGATCCATGAAGCGTGCAGGAAAATTAATACGCTCGAATGAAAAACTTTAATCTTGTTTCTTTTGAGCGTACATTTTGGGAACACGATACAGCGTATGTTTAAATTGACATTTATTTATAGCGTATTTGTAATGCTATACATGAAGGTTCCCTGGTTCCGTTGCCAGGTCGATATGATTCGGCAATAACGGCAAATCCTAATCCAAATATTTCGTTCATGTCAAAACGGCGCAACGGCGTTGTAATAATGTAAGGACTGTAATTTGGTAATTGGTATTTTCACAGAAGACATAAATTAAATGCTGTTCGTTGGTAAGCACATCACTTAATTCTTGAGAACCGATTTGACATTTTTTTTAAATGTTAGTAATAGTCTGAACAATGTTTCTAGGCAGAAAAAAATTGCTAAAATTGCCCGGAAAGGAAAATATGGGGAAAAATAGTAGTTTATGATACGGGATCATAATAGGGGTAATTTAAACTGAAGTGGAATTTTAGAAAATGAGGCGCAGCTGAATTTTTTATTAGCATCCACGAGTGTTTTCATTCCAAGTTATGTGCCCGTTTATACACTACTTTATCTAATCCCATGAACAAATTGAAACAAAATATTTTTCTTAATCGACAAATTAGCGGCAAACCGCGGTTACCTACCTCCTGCGCATGCGCGTTAACTGTCAAGTGACTCCCACATGGGCGTGTCGATATTTTCATAGAGTTTAATGTGGCTGCATAACACATATCCTCTGCCCTTTCTGCATTTAAAAAAAACAAAACATTACGATACTCGTATCGTTTTTGTATATATTACAGACGCGTGTATGTAAAACATATCATTATGAATTATAATTCGATTTTGTAATAGAGACTTTACGATATAAGAGTAGATAAATACTATTGTATGTAATTATGTTGGTAATATAATTTTCTTGTTGATTATAAAACAAAGTCCCCCGCCGCGCCTGTCTGTGTGTCTGTAAGGTTTTCACGCAAAAACTACTGTACTACTTTTGTTGCAGTTTACTATTAGATAGGTTGACTCACCGGGAATGTTTGCGGGTATTAAACATGGACATATCATGTTTAGGAGCTGAGCAATAACAGTATAAATTAATCAAATCAAGTTGGGATAAAAATTAGTCCCAGCGAGTTTATTATGCCATATTGTGTCTAATCCGTCAAGAGATATAACAAATTGATATAGAAAGGAATTGTGTAGAATAAAATTATCTACAAAAAGTCCGCGGTAGCATATATCTATCTCAAATAGATAAGTAGTTATAAGCGTATTTAGATTGTATTGTTGTAAATCCATATTGTACCCGTTCAAAGCCGGGGGCAGGGTCGCTATCAATTATAAATTGTCCAGTTTGTGTTTTATTGGAAGATTTCTTATTGTTGAGTGATTTATAACAAGAAAAAGCAATAAAAAATGTTATTGCAATTTATGATTGATATCTCGTGGACAACTGGATTGTGAAAAATTCTGCTAGACCGACCCTTAAAAATTGCTTCTTCGGTTCTTAAAAAAACGAAAATTAATTGCACGATATAAAGTCTTTGTTATATTTTTTGTATTCTATTTCAATGAAATTTGCTAAACTGCCATTAAAAATTGCCATTGGACCGAATGCTCCCAAAATACCTTGTGATATTTTTAACGCTCTGACCAGAGACACGTGACAGTGTCCACTTTTTGCCAGCCTGTTGCTGCAATTAATGGACCTATATGTGTAACAGACATTAAGTATATCTGTTATTTTTAGAAGACGATTAAAACAAATATTCTTACAGAAAATTTGTGCTTAGCATTTTAGAAAATGGGGAGATTCTTAAAGAATTGAACTCAAAACTTCAATTTTCAAATGTAATGGACTAAACTATCGGCGCTTACTCTGTTTACTATACAAACAAGAAATTTTAGTGAAAATTAACTAAACACAATACGAAACAATAATCTACGTACATTGTTATGAATTAATTCTTGCTTAAGCCTTGGTTTTCATTAAAGTCTTTTCATTAGGCTCTTGTTTGTCAGAGGGGAGGGGGGACAATACAAAGGGACGAGGTCAACACCGCTGCTTCGAGGAGCGTCAAGGGATACCTACATTTCTTAGATAATTAACAACAGCTATATAATGAGAAATAAGCAAATGGCAAAAAGTGGACATTGTTACTGGTGTTTTTGGCTACACCGGAATATACATTCGACCCAAAAAAGCCTATTTTAAAACAAGTCACCTGTGCTGACGTATATGGGCAAAATGTCCGTGGGGTTCAAATGCCAAAAATTGTATTAAAGAAATATCCTCACGACTGATCATCTCCTCTGGTGGCAAAAAGGCGGGCTGGCCTTCGCTCAACGAATCAGTATTTGATTCTTGCCACTATTCCACGCGGACCTGATTTACTTGTGTTTGCTTGTTCGTTTGTTTGGCTTTCTTTAACGACAAAACAGAGCAATGGATCAACGTGATTTTTTTGCACAATGTTCAGTAGCGTAGCAATGACAGATTTCATGGAGCACCATTTCGAGGAAGATTCTATATTTTTTGAAAATACGTGTAATATTGGCGCCCAGTTTCATGTTTTAGAACAAAATTATTTCACAGCTCAATAGGTATAAGTAAAATTAGTCATGGCCCCGGCCGGCAGAAATCCACGCCACGCTAATGACAATACTTTTTATCCCGAAAATCCTTGGGAATAAATTCTTATGCCATATTTCAAAACAATTCACGAGCGAAGCCGGGGCTAGTCATTATTAATAACTTCTGCCCCTAAAAAATCATTCATGCAAACAAATTCGACCATTTATTTTCATTAATATAACCTACTAGCTCATCGCCCCCGGGTTCATTGTGGATATTTTCGATCAAAATAAAATATAGCCTACTAGTGACCCCGCCCCCGGCTTCGCACAGGTACAATATGGTATGCTATAGGCTTTTTTCTGTTATAGCCTGTGTGCTATTCTGATGTATAAGCTATAACATTGTAAAGTTTCATCAAAGAATTTTCAGAATCGGTTTAGTAGTTTCAATCTGGATATAAGACTTGGACTTACAAACTTACTTTACCTCTTTATAATATCAGTATAGATTATATTGTGGTTAAGAGTATTTGATTCAACGCCCTAGAAATAAACTGGAGCATAAATTGTTGAGGAATAACAACTAAGGAAAAAAGAAATTAAATTAAATGTTTCCAATATATGTCTACCTTTTCTGTTCAAAACTTATTATTTGTACGTATTTCATACACTTAGTTCGATTAACGAAAGGTTTAATTTATACTAGATTGTTCGACTTCTGTCTATCCTGCGGCCCTATTCTTTATCTATAGTTTTCGAAACCACATCCTAAACTTTCGTGCCAAAACAGAAAACCATAGTAAAAACGGCATAGACATTTTGACAGAGGCTTAGTGAATGCCAAGACAAGCAATTGTCGACTCGACTCGGTCGATAACCACAATAAAACCATAGATAGAAAATAGGGCCACTGTTATATAGATGTGGCATCGAGAACGGTCAGGATTTTCTAAGGAAATGCAGTTTCATAGCAACGTTCATTCATTCCAACACAATCAATTTTCATAATAAAATAACGTAAGTTTGGGGTCGCATCTCGAGTCGTGTATGAGTTTTTTTAAATAGATATATATAATATGCGGTTTTTATCATTTTCACCTTCACGGTCTTTACACCCTGCGATGTGCAGTTTCCACTTTTTACGAGTTGTCCACATTGAACAGAACAAGTGGCAAGCCCGTTGGTGCACTTAATGGACCTAGATGTGTCACTTCTTTTCAACATACTTTGTTTATTTTACTTTTTCTTATCTTTAAAACAACGCCATGGTCCTTGGAACATAATCTCTATCTCTTATAGTTCCTCATACTGACCCTTCTCGATGTTAAAGTGCAATGTATTAGGGACGGGGGAGTTATTGTTAAGGTATACGAATTAGTCGTTGCTAAAGTTAACGTAACCCTTGTTCCAAACTGTGTAGATTTTTATAACACAAACAAAATAATAGCTGACGCGGCACTGAGTCGACGTGAATGTATAAAACGCTGTATTAATTTTGCATGGAACGACCTATGGACTCTATCCCTTCTATAAAAACTACAACGACAAACCGTTTGTTTATTACATGATCTTGGTCCGATTTAAAAAGTATTAACTCATATATTTATGATTATTATGTACCCTAAATAGTAGAGACAAGGGGTGCAAAGCGAGTCATAAAAATTAAATTCAACAATCAAATAGTCTCTGGCAGCTACTATCATCTGGGCTCTTATTCCGACTTCGTACGTGACTATTTCAGAATGTTGGCAAACATACACTACATACATAGCTTTTGTCATGTTCACCTTTGCCCACCCCGTTCCCGTCGTCATGCCGTGATGGTATATAGCCTATGTTACTCAGGGTGAATGTAGCTTTCCATTGGTGAATTTTTGAAATCGGCACATTAATTTTTGAGTTTATTCATTACAAACATACAAAAATACAAATCTTTCCTCTTTATAATATTAGTATAGATATAATTTATTAGAAATATAATAGGCAATATTTTTGTATGAAGTTAATATATTATATTCCTCTATATTTCGATTATTTACGCTATACATACGTCCGACATTGGGTTATGAAGAGTTTATGTGTCAAGTCTCAACAGTTTTCGTTAAGTTTCGGAGAAAATAAGCTGTGACAGACAGACAGTACATGAATGATCCTCATAAGGGTATCCGTTTTTTCATCGGAGATGTTCGGAACCCTAAAAAAATCATAATAAGTTTTATCCTCTCGTCTATTTGTCAAAACCCCAAAAATTCCATAAAGTGATAACATTCTGAGCAGTTGACCGTCCTGGCGAACACCAATTAAGCAAAAAGGGGGGAAAGGGAAGGGGGCTCGGGCAAACACTCATTTACAAATTCAAATAGAGTTCTTAATTAACGTATTTTGAACGCGACGAAATTGGATCTTTAGATCATTAAGGGGACCAATTTCAGAATCACCCAAATGCAACTCCATTACTTGACTCAATCGAATTTTACTGGTCCAATAAAATATGTAGAAGTCCTGTGGGAGGCTATTGTGTTCTGTCAATCGTTAAATTAAATGTAGATGTACATTGTATCTATATAAAAAACATCATATTATAGACAGCGGATTTTTTTATATTAGTGACTGGCTTCCACCCCTGGCTTTGTCCAGGGAAATTTTGATATGTAAAAAAATAACAGCTCATGTTTTGTACTTACTTTTATAATTGAAGGTAGTTTACTTTTCCTATTCGTACTTTTCGGAGTTGAATTTTGGGAATTTTTGAAATAAGTACATATGTGTTTTTAACCGACTTCCAAAAAAAGAAGGAGGTTCTCAATTCGGACCGTATTTTTTTTTTTTTTTTTATGTATGGACGATAACTCCGTCAGTTGTGAACTGATTTTGATGGTTTCTTTTTTAATCGACAGATAATTCTTTCGGATTAGTCCCATTTACATCTCATAAAAATTGGTTCATTAGTTTTTCAGAAATTTAGAAAAAACTGACTTTATAAGTACATTTTTCTTGATATCTCGATAAAATATGTACCTATTTTGACGACTTATTTTTTTTAAGACATAATATATTCTCGACATTATCTCACAGACATATGACGAAAATCGGTTTAGTAATTTTTCAGAAATTCAGTAATTAATTTCTGTTTACGGCTCAAAATTATGTTGCAACGGTTGCTATTGACACGAATTTGTCATTGCTATTTTTAATTTTCCATCATAATTTTTTTAGTTGCGTTATTATTTGTCTCTCAAGGCAGCAAAATCAATTAAAAGGGTAAAATAAACCTTTTAAAAAAAGTGCACCAACTTCAAAAATTTGCACTGAAAAGTAAGAAATAATAAATATTTCGTCGTAGAATTTGAAGACGGTTTGTGCCAAATTAGAAACAACTTACTTCCCAAATTCACTAATCTAGACAATTCATTAGGAACCTACGATCATCAGTACCTACATACATAGATAATATTGAACAGATCTTTATCTTCTTAGATATTTACTTAGTTTTGTATCATAATTTGGCACCAACCGTCTTCAAATTCTACGACGAAATATTTATTATTTCTTACTTTACAGTGCAAATTTTTGAAGTCGGTGCACTTTTTATGTTAGGAGTTAAAGTTTAAAATAACATTTTTAGTTGTAGAATTCATAAAAGTGCGTCGGTGGCCGAGTGGTTAAGACGTCTGGTATTAACTAGGAAGACTACGGGTTCTTCCCGGATCCCGGCCATCTACCAATGGGTTTTTTTTATTAAAAACTTATGTACATAATCCGACAAACCACACTTAGAGGCTTTTCCATCTAAATATACCTTAACAGAATTGATCATTCGTAAGGTATAGCCTCACAAATACCATCGGCTAAATTAGGGAGACTTGGTCTTCCGCTGGGTACCCTGGAACCGTAACATGGTTTCAAGAGCTGTAAAGCAACCGGTGAAGAAAAAAAATTCTTAAATTTCACATTTCCAAAAAATATAATCACATAATTTCCTAAATCTCTCAAAATAAACTTACACTCATTCAATTTTAGAAAACACACGCGATCAAACAATCATAATTTGTATCTTTAACCGACTTCCAAAAAAAGAAGGAGAAGGTTCTCAATTCGGACCGTATTTTTTTTTTTTTTTTTTTTTTTTTTTTTTTATGTATGTATGTACATCGATAACTCCGCCAATTGTGAACCGATTTTCATGATTTCTTTTTTAATCGACAGATAATTCTTCCGGATTGGTCCCATTTTTCTCTCATAAAAATTGGTTCATTAGTTTTTCAGAAATTTTGAAAAAACTGACTTTAAAAGTACATTTTTCTTGATATCTCGATAAAATAAGTACCGATTTTGACAACTTATTTTTTTTAAGACATTATAATTTCTCGACATTATCTCACAGACATATGACGAAAATCGGTTCAGTAGTTTTTCAGAAATTCAGTAATTAATTTCTGTTTACGGCTGAAAATTATGTATCAGAAAAAGCCTTAGCAACGGTTGCTATTGACACGACGTTGTCAATTTTCGTGACGATAGTCTAGCGGTTAAATGTAATGGGGAGTCATAGGAAGCACAAGCACATGGTTCAAATCACATCCACAGCGTTTTTTTTTTTAATTTTTCATCAATATTTTTTTAGTTGCGTTATTATTTGTCTCTCAAGGCAGCAAAATCACTTAAAAGAGTAAAATAAACCTTTTAAAAAAAAGTGCACCGACTTCAAAAATTTGCACTGAAAAGTAAGAAATAATAAAAATTTCGTCGTAGAATTTGAAGACGGTTGGTGCCAAATTAGAAACAACTTAGTTCCCAAATTCACTAATCTAGACAATTCATTAGGAACCTACGATCATCAGTACATACAAAAATAGATAATATTGAACAGATCTTTATCTTCTTAGATATTTACTTAGTTTTGTATCCTAATTTGGCACCAACCGTCTTCAAATTCTACGACGAAATTTTTATTATTTCTTACTTTTCAGTGCAAATTTTTGAAGTCGGTGCACTTTTTTTTAAAAGGTTTATTTAGTACTAGGTTTATTATGAGCATTATCTATATTAATAATTTCGTCGAGGTGTACGGTACGGTAGACTTGATTTAAATTATTAAAAAAAATATTATTAAAAATATTCTGTTAAAGACGAGACACATCTAGGTCCACTAAGAGGCTTGCCACCTGTTCTGTTGATTATGGACAATTGACAGAAAGTGGAGACTATTACTTGTGGCTCTGGCCACACTGCAAGGTATAAAGGCCGTGAATATGCAAAGTTCATTGATAAGATTGATCAAAAGCTAAACCGTTAATGTATTTTTTTTAATGACAATGGTAGGTTTCCCAACGAAGCCGGGTTCACAGCTAGTAATTCAATAACTACGTAGTTTAATATTGTTGAGTAGGGACAGCAACAAAATGTCAAGTCGCATTACATTACTATTTATTAAGTAAACCTTGTATGTCTATTCGATAAGGAAACTTGTCAAAATACTTGTAGGTAAACTTAATAACTACTTGTCATTTACATGCTTTCGTGAAAATTGAATTTAGAGTAGGTGCTTTCGTAACGAGCTATGTCTAATTAAAAATTGTAAAAAAAATATATTTCATTACGAAGCATGACGGACGGACAACCTGCGTCGTGGTAGAATACTAGTAACAACGTTCAAGTTTAGCGAACGTTTTCCTAAAAAAAATTTGAAATGAATGAAAAAGAATGCCGTATTTCTAAACCTCCTTAAATCATATGATATGCAAACTAATTGAGTAATATATTATGTAACATATCAATGCTATTGGGGACAAATATGTCTACAACCTTTCTCAAGAATTGGGCTATCGAATTCAATATTTTTTAAATCCTCAAACAAAACAAACAAACTCTACAGCTTTATTATTAGTATAAAATAGATAACACGTAAAGTTGTGTAAACCAAAACGATTTCATCCTGTTTCATCTAAAAAACCTAACTAGAAATCATTAGTTTTCTTGTTCCTTTGTAATGAGGGAAGGGAAAAAATTATAAATGGATACCGCAAGAACAAAGGCAGAAGGTACTGGGTCAGAGAAATTATCCTAAGTGAGGCACAGTGATTTATTGAAGTACCTCCGAAATAGGTGAGCCAAAGAAAACAAGGTAAATTAATTACTTTTCTAACTAAACTTATGTATTGTAGAATTATATTATAACTAACATTGTTAATGTAAAAGTTTATATGTGAACTGAGTCACGCCGCAACGGCTGAACAAATAAATGAATGTAACGTATGAATGAAGTATTTTTCGACGTAAAAGGAGTGCGTCGGTGGCCGAGTAGTTAAAGACGTCTAAAAACTTATGTAGGTACATAATCCGACAAACCACACTTAGTGGCTTTTCCATATAAAATATACCTCAACAGAACTAGCCACTCGCTAGATATAGCCTCACAAATACCATCGGCTGAAAGAGGGACACTTGGTCTTCAACTCGCTACCCGGACACCCGTGAACAAAGCAAAAATAAAAGAGAAAGATAAAAAACATTACGGACCAAATCCTACCTATTTCTTATCCATTTATAATATTAACTAGATTTCCGCCCGTGGATTTGAATGTGACATAAGTGACATAAGAAAGTATCCCGAAGGATTTCCGGGATTAAAAGTAGCCTATGTCACTCTCAGACAACGAACTCGTAGCTCTCAGGTCAGACCTCTAGCTACCTCAGTACAAAAAAACAGGTTGCTCCATTTTGGCGTGAAAGAATGACATACATACAAATAAAAAAACACACTTTGGAAACGTCATTTTCAATAATACTTAGGTACTAATTATAATATCATAGTATAAATAACACAATAGGACAACTTTGAAAAGGTCGTGAGGTTAATTCATACAATATATGCTACGTACACCTAGCACTTTTATATTTCTTGACAATCATAGTAAAAACATGAGTGCATCGTAATATCTATCTATCATCACGCCTTTTATCCCATGAGGGGTAGGCAGAGACAATCTAATGCCATTTCCTACGATCCTGACAGATATCTACGTCTTTGCATATAGGTATATAAATATTTGCCTCTTTTATATTCACACGTGTTCAATTCAATCATTTTTAGGGTTCCGTACCCAAAGGGTAATTACTAAAACTCCGCTGTCCGTCCGTCTGTCTGTCTGTTTGTCCGTCTGTCACCAGGCTGTATCTCATGAACCGTGATAGTTAGACACAAATGATGTATTTCTGTTGCCGATATAACAACAAATACTAAAAAAACAGAATAAAATAAATATTTAAGGGGGCTCCCATACAACAAACGTGATTTTTTTGCTCGTTTTTGCTCGATATTGATAACGGCAACAGGTTAAAATAAAACAACTATTAAAGGGGGCTCTCATACAACAAGCGTGATTTATTTGCTGGTTTTTGCTCGATATTGATAACGCCAACAGGTAGACGCTTGAAACATTCACAGAATATTGAGTTATATTATTCACTTTAAAAATAAATAATTAAATTAAAATAAAATTAATATTTAAGGGGGATACAACAAACGTGATTTTTTGGCGTTTTTATAGATAATGGTAAGGAACCCTTCGTGCGCGAGTCCGACTCGCACTTGGCCGGTTTTTTTTATTTCTAATTCTTTTTAATTTTTAGTCAATTTTTCATTCATTCAATGTAAACTATCTGTGCTACATTATGCTGTTTAGGTTGAAGGTTCTGGCTGGAGTAAAGTGGCGTATAAACAAAATACGCTTAGTTAGATTAATATTGATTAGATCATTAGTGATAGTAGTTAACTATGTAATTCGTTTAAGTTTGTTTTCATTGGTAGAGCTTAAATACCTACGTAAAATTTTCCTTACTTTCTAAGTACTAATTACTGGTTTTCCGCCCAAGGAATGGCCCGTGGGAATTTTTGGATTTGCGTAAAATTATATGTTTTGCCAACTCACAAAAAACTATAAAGTACCTACTTGTTTCAGTTTGTTCATGTTGAGCATGAAAATCAATTGTATGTTTCTTTGCAATTATTGGACCGATTTAAATAAAGCGAGTTAGAGTTTTGCAAGATATACCAATAAAGTGACAAAAATCGGAGGATTGTTTTACACCCACGGGTGAAGTCAGGGCGAAAAGTTATAATAAATATCCGTGCAGAAGGGTAGGGTAGGATAGTTCAATAGGAAGGCTGCTATTTTGGTACTATGATCTTTTTTGCGTTTCGTTTTACAGTAAGTAGAGTAGAATTGACCCATTTTCCTTATATATGATTTCATCACTTGATACATGCGAAAGTTTAGATGTTTGGAGGTTTGTTGCTTGGAAGATATATAGTTTACTAGCATTCCGCCCCCGGCTTCGCCCGTGGATATTTTCAAACAAAATAAAATATACCCTATAGCACATAGATAATGGCTTGCCTGCACTACCCCTACCCCTACCCCTACCCCTACCCCTTACCCCTACCCCCTACCACTACCACTACCACTACCACTAACTTTGGATATTGTGTATAATATATAGCTGTTCGCCCGTTGGTCCCATACTTACTTCCATCACTTATTAGATCCCCTTAGGGGGGTGGATGAAAAAAAAGTAGCCTATGTCGTTCCCTAGGGTTCAACCAATCTCCGTATCAAATTTCATCAAAATTGGTTCAGTGGTTTAGCCGTGAAAGGGTAACACACAGACAGACAGAGTTACTTTCGCATTTTTATTAGTAAGGATGTCCTGGATTAGAACATTTATCCCGGAAAACGGGTGGGGGAGGGCCACATTACACGGTCACGGGATTATTTCTTTTCTTGGTTCTATTTCCATACGCGGGTGAAACTCAGAGAAAATAATATTGGATACCAAAGCTAAAAAATCGGAGACTAAAAAAAGGCATCGGAGACAAACGAATCAAAAAATATTTTGGTGCGAAAATCCATCGGGATTCCTTGCCTCCAATTTCCTTGGGGTAATAGAAATGTCAAATCAATACATAGATTTCTTGAAAATGAATTCGTAGGGAAACTTTTTTATAACAAAGCTTTTCTTTTTTTTCTTAGTGTAGCGGTTCTTTAAGTTTTTGGAAAACCCAGGTTCGATTTAAGACATAGACATTATGTTATGAGAACTATCATACAATTTTGTAATTAAATTTTTTGACTCGAATGACTACCTCGTGTTGAGGTTTGAGGACCTCTAAGAAAAATATATTTTAGAATAATTATTTTAATCAGCTGTACAGATTGATGTTGATTTATTATAAAGTTGAGCATTTTTTAATGGACACGAGTTTATTAAAATATTTTTTAAGCTTCTTTGAGCCGTTCTGAAACCTGTTCTGCAGAAACATCCATAAATATATAACGTGTAAAATAGCTCCAATATAAATTTTGAAATCAAAGACATTTTTCTATGTTTCGTCATAATTGTAATTGTAAATGTACTCAATTAAATTACTGTAAAAATTCATTTATGACTTACTTATTATCATCGTCTTTTTGATTCATTTTCAAACAAATTTTCAGCAAACAAAAAGGTCACTCACACACTTTCCTAGAAAAACCATAATAGGAAATATAACAAAGTTGTTCACTGACACAAACATTGTTTTGAACATTATGTACTCGTATAACTAAATTAAATGTCTCGTAATGTGGTATTTTCACCTTGTAATCTTATCTTATAGATATGACAGCAACCGGGCACCGCATTTCTCATTGTCCTACAACTTGAGTGACAATATCGTCCTACATTCAATGAGAACGAAATAAAAATTGGAAATGAAAAATTATATTAAACAAATGTATTTTCCAATGCGAAGAAATATCAAATGTTTTGGTAGATATTTACCTAATGTACATTTCAGAGTAAGTACGTATGTATTTATTATTAGATGTGAAATATTTTATCTCGCATGCATGACTCGTTTTGATCATTAGAGTATGCGAACTCAGCGCGGTGGAGGCAGTTTGTTTTCGTTGTTACACTTTAGCAAGGAAGCTTCGATCGTTAATCGCACCCGTCATCAATCACACGTTATCAATTCCACCCACGAAATATTAACCAATTATACTGGGCTCGGATAACTCATAAATCATTTAAAAAATCCTCTAATTTCCATATGTGCAGGTTGTTAACAGAACGGAGTTTGCTTTATTAAACGAATTAACGAATATTTAAATAAGAATCGCGGCTATATC